>VKOC01021027.1:0-44665 GCA_009364415.1 Spea multiplicata | reverse complement strand
CTGTGGGTGTAAGGGCAGTGTACATGTATATGTGTGTGTAAGGGCAGTGTACATGTATATGTAGGTGTGTAAGGGTAGTGTATGTGTATATGTGTGTTTATGGGCAGGTGTGTGTAAGGGCAGTGTATGTATATATTTGGGTGTGTAAGGGCAGTGCATTTGAAGGGTCCCAGCAGAAAATCTCTGCTGCTGTGGACTACTCTTCCAATGATGCTCAGCCAGCATTATTGTGGACACCTGGCTGGCTGAGAATCATGGGAATTTTAGTTCATAGTTAGCATCTGCAGCTTTACTGTTGCTGCACTTCCCACGAGGCTCAGCCAGCATCATGGAAGTAGTATGCCTGGCTGAGCCTCATGGGAATTCAATTCAACGTGTTGGTTATTTTTAATATGCATGACTGTGCTGACAAAAACAAAGAGTGTTTGAAGTGGCTATGCGTGCGCGACATTGGAGAGTGCAATTGCTTGTATTGGTGAGTTCCGCGAGATTTAAAAAAATGAGTCCCTCTTTCACATTCGGAAATGTTGGGAGGTATGCGTTAAGTTTTTACAATCTGTGTGGCCGTGTGTATCCAGCCAGTGACTGCATGAGATGAGACTGAAATGGCTCAAATTTCCTATGCGCAGGGCTCAGGTTTCAATAAATCAAGTGTGAACTTTAACCTATAACATTACAGTTGGTGATAGATCCTATAAGGTGTTTTTCTTGAGAAAAATGAGCATTCTATTTCTTGGTTTTTTGGGGTCAGGCTTTTCCAAGAATTTTGTACGTGACTTTCCATGTTATTTATATTTAGCAATTCAGCTTTTAACCAACGAAATGTGCCTACAGAATGGACCTCTCTCTTGCTTGGTATGGGAATAAGAAATTACATTTACGAAGTACCCTCTTTTTGATGAAATGATAGATATTTTAGCGTTCACGTCAGGTAAAGGTGTCAGAATAAGGATCCGCAATGCAGAGCTTGTATCGCCTGATGAGTAAAATACGGCACGGGGATAGCAGCGACGTAGTACAGAAGAACAAAGAGGAATCCTAGTCAAGGTTGCTGGTCTTTTCTGTTGCCTTTTCTATTCATTTTGTAGTCAGAGGAATCTACCTTTTGGCCAGCATGTAATGTACAAGGCTTGGAAGCGGTGCCCAGCTTGGGCAAACTCGTCCAGTGAGCCGCTTATGGTAATAGTATGTACCCTTTTATTGCATTCTGGGGCTATGAATTCAGAAATGAAAGTTTATGTAAGTGAATGAATGAATAATAAAAAAAATGATATTCTGTCTCAGATATTGTTAGTTGCAGTTTATGCATGGTTTATGGATTGTGTACGAATGAACCGTGACAAATGTTTTTGTTTCATTTTATACTGTAGTATCTGAAGGATCTCAGTCGGATTCAAGTCAGGACTTTGACTTGTCCTTCAGAACCTTAATTTTATTTCTTTCAAGACATTCAGAGGTGGGAATGCTTGTATGCCTCGGATGGTTGTCCTGCCGTGTAACCCAACTGTGCTTGAGCTTTAGATCACAAACTGATGGCCGGATAGTCTCCTTCAGGAGTTTCTGGTACAGAGCAGAATTCATGAGTCCATCAATTATGGGAAGTCGCCCAGATCCTGAAGCAGCAAAGCAGCCCCAGACGATCACACGACCACCACTGTGTGTGACTGTTGGTGTGATGTTCTTATTGTGGATTGATGTATTAGCTTCACATCAGATGTAACAGAACCCATGCCTTCCAAGTTCCACTTTTATCAGTCCACAGAATAATATCACAGAGGTCTTGGGTGTCACGTGTTCTTTTTGGTCAGCAACTCGTGTTCTTTTTGGTCAGTAACTCTTTTTTGCATAGTATATTTCTTAATGTGGAATCGTGAACACTGACCTCAACTGAGGCAAGTGAGGCCGGCAGCTCTTTACGTGTTAGTCTGGGTTCTTATGTGATCTCCTTGATGAGCTCTCAATGTGCTCTTTTGGTCGGTCGGCCACTCCTGGGAAGGTTCATCGATGTTCCATATTTTCTCCATTTGTAGATAATGCCTCTCACGGTGCTTCACTGGCCTTAGAAATGGCTTTGTAACCCTTTCCAGACCGATAGATGTCAATGACTTTACTTCTCATCTGTTCTAGAATTTCTATAGATCTCGGCATCATGCGCTACTATTTGACACCTTTTCTCCGACTTCACTTTGCAAGACAGGTTCTATTTAATTGATGTTTAGATTCAGCAGGGCCGCCAGTAATCACGCTTGGGTGTTTCTAGTGAATCTGAACCCAATTATTATTACATTTGGTTAGCTGGTTGATTTGGTAACAAACAGGACAATTACTTTTTCATATAGGGCCAGGTATGAACCCTTCATGGTTGCATAACGCATAGAAGCCCAGTGAATAAGTAGCAGAAAAGAACACCGTTAAAATCAGTAAATATCTTCATTCTGTTTGAATACTTCACAGCGTGAAGGATGTTTTGATGGATTTTGGAACATATTTTTATATATTTTTTTGCTTTTATGACTAATTACATTTATTGAAAACAATTGATAATTTTCGTGAGTTACTGCAATGTCTGCCAGGATCATTACCGCCCACTTAATGTCTTTAAAACGTGGAGTACAAGCTTTTCCGACTCTGTAGGGAGTGTAAGCTGCTGAGCTCTAATTGACTGCTTGGCTGTGGTACGCGAAACGTGTTGGTTTATAGAATGACTTTGCCCTGAACAGCCCAATGCCAGCAGAGTTTAAAGTGAGGTGTTTCTCAAATTATATTAAAGCTCATTTCCAACATTGATACATAACTTATATTGTCATATATATTTTCTTTTCAAATCCCTGGAAACATGCCATAAGATTCCACAGTTAATGGGACCCTGTGCAAGGCTTCTTCCGAGCAACTACGTCCCTTTGGCTTCTCCTCTCTCCAATTGATTGTGGTTCAAGTAAGTGACGGTCGGCCCATGTAGGATGCCTTGGTCTTGCTATTAGTCTGGCACGGTTCAAGGGGCACTCCGGCCAGTCAGCTGACATGGGGAACTTCACGGAGTGCTCCCTGCCATGCAAATGCATTAAAAGTGTTCCTACTAATTTGGATGGGAGCACTTTCCTACCATGGATGGTTCTTTAATATGTATTCTTATTCGGTGTGGTCAGAGTCAGTAAACGTTCTCTTCAAGTATCTGCCCATAGAAAGCTGAATGTGGCCTGGGGGCAGCTTCCCAAATGGATGTGTTTACATGGTAACATGTAGTGGCTCCATTCAGAGTTTCAGGAGAGGATCATATTGCAAGGCGAGGACCGTGATCACTTAGGATTTTCGACACTTGCTTGAAAGTGACCTTTCTTTTCATCGATTGAACCAGGCAAGTGACTTCCTTTTTTTTTACCCTCCCATTGTGCTCCCTAAAACATGGGGTTCTGGGTGAAAGCCTCGTCAACCTAATGGGAAATCCATTCCAGCGATAGAACTCAACCACCATCCAGTGACCAAGAAAGAATAGGCAAAATTGCCTTAAACAACCCGTTGCGCCAAATTGTGACCGCCCTACAGCCAATAGGGAGAGATCCTTGCCTCGTTACGTACTTGTACTTATTAAATCGTGTAAACAAGGAAGCAATTCTTTAAGGTGTCACCAAATTCCTGATCATAGTTCACGGTGCAAAGTACCTCGATGTTGTACACTGAGTGTACGCTCTCTGAGCGCGGTGCCATTAGGCCTTTCCTACTGGCTCGGATTCAAACGTTTCTTTGTACGCCAGCCAATAAAACCATAAATCAATATCAGAGCACGCGCCGGTGCCGTTTGCACCGTGGGTTTTTTTGTTTCTTCTAAAAGCGACGAGTCTGCGAAAAACTGGTTAAACCAGAGACTGCCTTTCAATTTGCAAATATAACAGAGCTGGAAGAGAGAAGCTCGGTAGGCGCCGGGGTTTCACGTGGAAGAATTGCTGGCCGTGGCTGGGATTCCAGCCGTGGATAAGGATTGATGCGCTCCATCATGAAATGCTACAGGAGGAGGACGAAGGAAACATGATATGAATGACAGCCATCGCTTTTTTTTTCTCTCCCATGAAGACTCGCACAGAGCGTCCAGGAAGCAGAGCATCTGCGTGTCTAATCACCGTCTGCTTCATCCAGCAGGTCTGTCAAAGTAAGTGCAGCCGGCATTAACCCTTCGAGGGCCAGGGGAGCAGAGCATTCCGCTGCACTCCCCTACCTGGTGCACAAACGGTTAAACGATGACGGAACGCTCTTGGGTTCCGCCGTTGGGATATTTTGATTATAAAGGCAGGGGCTGATTCGCTAAACGCTCAGTTCTTTGGACACATGTCAGTACGCATTACGGGTGGCCATCCCTCCTGGTGACTTTTCCCCTGTGACAAGGACAAAAGTGGCCCTGCATAATGTATAGTTGAATCAGAGATTTTTTTTTTTTTGAATTTGGTAACATGATTTCCAATTGTGGTTCACTGAGCTTTATCGTTTAACAACATTACAAACTGTGATATATTTGAATCGTGATAATGATAGAAATTGTCAGGATTTTACAGCAATTTTAAAAAATGAAATTAAAATATTTGTTTTTATTAGGTGGGTACAAAAATATGAATGAATTAATAATACATTGGAAAATGGGTTTATTTTTGGATTATTTTAACAACACTAGAATTATATATTTATTTGTTTATTTTTGGTAGGTGTCCCCTTTTTTGTATTTAGTACAATTTTTGCCTTTTTGTTTAGCTGCGAGCTCTCTTTAGGAACTGATTCTGATAAAATATTAATACTTTAAGTGTCCATCAAAGGTTCCATTGTAATGAGTCACTAATGGCGGCAAGCAAATGGATCCAGTAATGGTCCTTACAAAAAAAACATTCCTTGTCGGGAAGTATAGATACTTTATTAATGCGTTAATATTAGCTGTGATATAGCGGTGCCAAAAAACTATTGTGATGCTCATAAATAATAATAATTATTAGTATTTTTATGATTTATGATTATATTATTGTTATTATTATTATTATTATTAGCGTAAAACCCCTTAGGATCCAATGCCTGTATTTCATTAAAGGTTGAATTAAAAGCTGCAGCATATTATTGAGCTAAATCAGCATAAATCTTAATATCTTGCAAAAAACAGCGAAATGTAAGAACATTGTGGCAAACGCAGGCACTTGTGTAGTTAGTTTATCATCTCGCACTCCACCCTTCTCTCTCTCTGTAGGTCATTTACAGTAAGATAACACAGGGATGGGCAAAGTATTTGCTCTATAAGAAAAAGCCTTATGCTATGCGGCGTGGGAGCAGGAAAAATATTTCTCGTCGCTTTCCTTTGATTATTTTTAGCTTGTTTAGTGTATAAAACGTCACTTACGAAATTGAAAAAAAATGCCAAAAATTACAATTTTGCTCAGGCAGGGCTGGTGACTCGTTATTAACTATATAGGTCCCTGTAGGTATTTTTTTTTTTTGGGGGGGGGGTATTACTGAATGGACCCAAAACAAGCTGAAGCTATGCCCCAAGGTGGAATTGTTACCATGGGCATGTGTGTTGTTTCTACTAAGCCTTAGGCTTTCTTTGTAGCTGGTAGCCATAATCATATAATTAAAGAGCACCTTATAGTGAATGTTATCTGTTTTCTTATGGAGGAGAAAAAAACTAAAACCAGGGATCATGGAAAGAAAATTTTACATGAAATTCAATTAAAAAAAATATATTTTTTTTTTTAATTTTTTTAATTTAGTATTATATTGCTCTTTTATTTCAAACTCAAAGCAGGAAAATAAAAAAAATGTATAACAAGGGTTCAAGGAAGCAAACATCATACTTTTCTTTAAATGTTAGATAAACATGAGTTTACTGATAAAATTGAGATAACTGGTTATAAAAAAAGATATCGAGGGAATTAGGCACTAATAAATGTACCTGTGCTCTCATGCGATCTTTTTTTGGTTTAAAATATAAAAATATAATTCCTAAAATAAAATAAATCGATGCAAAATAAAATATATTGATAGCTGCAAAGCGTTGCTTAAAGCTGGAATTTCCAACGTTTTTCTTTTATTACTAAGATAATAATAATAATTCTACGTTGATATCTGAGTGTCCCAATTGGGGCTTTTTTCACAGCACAAATCCCTGCTTGAATAAAGGTGAGGGTTATAAGAACCATTTGGTTTCCTGCATCGATAATTGACCACAACGGAATTTTTGTGATGGAAATAAAAGTAGTTATTATTTCAGGAGTTTCAGGGTCATCTTGTATGAAAACAATATTCATTCAAACTGAGAAGAGTTTAGATGGACCAATTAAGAAAAAAGTAGTCCGGAACAGAAGGAATCGAGAAAAATGTAATAATCTAACCTGGGTTTGTGAACTATCCAAGGAATGCATTATATGATGCCCTTTATGACGCTGTTTCTATTCTGATCCATTCGGCTTCGTGAATATTTAATAAGCACTATGCTGCTGACAAGTTGTGCATGTTTAGAATTGTTCCAAAATTCAATATTTTTTTCCGTCCCGATTTAGAGTAAAATAACTTAATTCGCAGAATAATCGGCAAAAGTGACTGTAAGAAACTCATGTTTTCTATGTTCTCTATGCATTTAGTCACGATAGATATCGGTGAAACACGACTACTCGGAGCATGTCTTTTTGATCACGTGACATATCTGTTAGCGGGTGCTTCTGTGTTGCCAATATGTACAGCGCCACGGAAAATGATGGCGCTATGTGTAGCAATAAATAATAATAATAATGTTAGTTTGCCAATAATCCACTGATTGCGATGAGATCCAAGGGACTAACAGATTGAAATGTAAAAGTCTTGTGTTGCGATGTATTTATATTGGAGAACGTTTCAAGCTGAACCGGTTATCGTTTCTCGCAGGCACCGGAATTACGTTACTTGTCCCAGAACCAATCATCAACGCTACGGTGTCCCAAAACGTCTTGCTGTCCGTGCAGTATACGTGTAACGGCACCGTCTCGATAGAATGGCAGCACACGTCAAACTGGCGGAGCGAGCGCGTCATCCACTGGAAGACGGGGTCCTTCGTAAACGTCTCCAAAGGTTACATGGACCGAATTAAAATCTACGAGAATGGCTCGCTCGAACTTGATGACGTCGGCGTGAAGGACTCTGGGTATTATGTCATCACCGTCACGGAGGATTATGGGAACACAAAGCATGGCACAATATTCCTAAGTGTTCATGGTAGGTGTTTGGTGCTCATTGTATAATATATATATGTTTGTTTGTTTTTTTTTATAATTTTTACTCCCAAATCGTACTCATGATTTGCCCCCCGTGTCTCCCAGAGATCCTCTACGAAGACTTCTACTTTGTCGCCGTGTTCATCGCCTTCCTTGCAGCCGGCTCCGCGGTTTTGATCTGCTTCATGTGGCTTTGCAACAAATGTATAAATATTGCACAAAGAAGAAAACAAAGTCGAAGAGGTAATAATAATTATGATCCTTGTACTTTACAATGAGGGTCTCGTTTACCGCCATGGACTTATCCATAAAGCTACTATAGGCTCAAGCGCAACCTAAGATGAATAGTTCCTATATTTATTATAGTTAGTAGTTTGAAGTTGAGTCCAATATGTCAGATTGTATCAACCTTTCTTAGTAGGTCTGACCCCAAGGTTCTTTACCATCCTATATAATCCTACCCTTAACATAGGAAACAACCCCCACCACCAGCCTTTCCCCAGTACCCACCTTGGCTTTGTAGTAAAAGAAAAAAGTTTCTACTCAGAGTTCCACCAGCAGTCTCCTGAGCAGCGGCCAAGGGCCAACCACCCCACCAAAGCCATCCCAACCCCCAGACCCGTCGGTCCAGCCCAGAAAACATCTAATAGTATATAAAATGTTTTTCCTTCTAATTTTTGATTTTAAATTCCAGTGGAAGAAGAAATCGAAATGCGAATAATAACAGATTTGTGAGAGGGCATCTACCTCAAACTACAACGATGAAGCTACTCAAGATGGATAAGTGTTGGCAAATGAAGAAAAAAATATTTCCGTATTTAATTTATAATAATAGAGAAATGGACTGAAGATTTTTTTTTCTTCAAGCACTGAATGACCTTCGGAGGAACCCGTTTACAGTATTTGTCTTCAGGACATGAAGGATATCGGCACACAAGGTACCTCTAGTAGGACACCTGCTCTGGGCTAGAATCCCGCGATGCCCAACTAGAATTTTGTTGGGGGCCTCGTGGAATTCCTAGTCTGAAGTGGTAACAGGGAAGTCACCTTCTGCAGAGAAGACTTTAATTCCAGGGCCCTGAGCAACCGTTTATTGGTTGGCACAAAGTTGCACATTTTAAATGTTATGTATGATTTTTCAGGGTGTCTGACCATGAGGCATAGATATTGCAGAGAATGTTGGTATGTGGACTGATTCAGCCAATTCTTCCAGGAAATCTATACATTTAGCATACTGTATTGGCTGGTGCATCCCATGTCAGCAACATGTGAAATGGGTATGTGTCCAGGAACAAAATGGCGGATGTGGTCACCCTAGATGTCACAAAAGTATAGGGGATTATAGATCGCTGAACGCTCTCGACCAATGAGCGTTTGCCCAGTTTTCCAAATGAAAAACAAACTGTCTGGTCAACTAAGCCTGTTGGTCCACAAAGTCAGATCTTTATCTGCATCAAAAGGAGTCCCAACGCACAAAATCTACTGGTGATGCCCCCCCATTGATATAAAATGATAGAAAAAGGAAGGGATTTGCAGAAAAGTCTCTGGTATTAATACCATTCTAAGCACATGCCCAGTGTCCGTTACCGATCATGATTAAAGTAGGTTAGGTATTTGCGACACAAAATGATGGGAAGGTCGATTATGGCGGACGAAGCGGCTCCGAGTCGGTCAGTAGAATCTAGTCTAGGCAGACCCAGAAGGCAGATAGAGAATGACTATCCAGGAACGAGCATTTCATCTGATAAAACCAGTCTGATGGGATTCCGTAGCTCAATACAGAGACATCGTTCCTCAACGTGTTCCTCCACGACCAAATCAAACAGAGGAGGTGCTCAGCGTTTCAAACTCTGTTTTCAGTCCATTTATTGACAAGGTTGATAAGACATTCCATTTTGTGAGTGCTATACGTGTCATGCATGTGAAGAAACTGTGTTTACATTTAGTATTTAAATGATTTTAAGTAAACAATAATGTTGTGATATGCGTTTTATGGTTTCTTTTTGCATTGTGTAGCAATACTGTGTAACTATTTGCAAGTATTGAGGGTGAACTCTATAAACATAAACCTTTCTTAAACCCCATCAGCTAACAATGCTTATTTCTACCCGCCCTATTACACTGGTGGCAGTTCATGTCGGCATGTAATTAAAGGTGCTGTTCCAATGAATTTAAACTGAATTTTTAAATCACACATTAAAAGATAATTTCTGGTTCGGTGAACAGCCCAAACCCTTCCCAGAAATAATTATTTTTCATTTTGGCTCATTCATAATTTTCACGAGACACAGAAGCAGACCCTGATAGGTTCTTGCGATCTGGACCGAAAAAAGCTCCTTAAATAATTTATATGTTGGCGTTGTTTCTAGTTGACTAAACGATTACTTATTTCTCTTCAAATATGAAGCCTGTGATTGTCTTGCTAACATTGGTCGCTTCCTTGCAAAACTCCGCAGCCCCTTCCTTTATAACTTTACGTCGGTAACATTCATGCACCTTTTTCGCACAAACGCAAATGTTTTCCTTAGCCCGAAATTGTATTTTTTTCCCCCCACAAAGCGGGATTTGTTTTCTTCCAGTCGCAGCGTCTGTTACCGCTGTCACGTTACGCCGTATTACTCAACTACAGGAAGAGACCTCGGTGTGGGTCACGCTGGGATATGACCTGGGTAGACCTCCTGGTCAAACAGATGTTGAGATGTTTGGCTTTGAAAGTCACATCTTTTTGATCTATTTACCCACGTAACTTGAAAGGACAAGACAATAACGCCAGATTCCAATAACATGGTGATGTGCGCACTCCGCTTTACGCTCACCAGATATCTTTCAAACGCACACGAGGCAGTAGCACCATGAGGCTGTAGAAAAAAAATAATAAAGCTAATAAAGCTAAGGGATCTCCATACGCATAACTTGGAGGATAGAAGAGAGAGGAGATAGAAACATTGAAATACTTAAAGGGATTTATAAAGTACAGGAGAAAAGTTTATTTCAAAGGAGGAGAGATATTAGAACAAGAGGCCATTATCTAAAATTAGGAGGACCATGTAAAGAAGTTTTCCTTTACTAAGAAGGTGGTAGATAAGTGAAACAGCCTCCCACAAGAAGTGGTAGAGACAGTGAACATGCATGCACTAGGGGTCAAGATCAAGGACTGATTTAGGTTGCCTAACATCTTTACATGGGCAGAAAATGTGGGCAGACGAGTTGAGTCAAGACTTACCTTAAGGTCTCAATAGTCCTGTAGAGGTCTGCGCTCTCCTAATGCTTCCTCCGTTCTGTCCTGTTGCAGAGCATTGGGATTTGGCACCATGTCCTGGCACCTACACTTAGGTACAATTGGGCTGAGCGGAGTAAACTTATGTCTGAAGGTGGTCCCGAGGGTATATATGGAGCATTCAACCAGCCAATTCCAGTTCCTACAACAAAATTTCTTTTTCACCTGGAGAGACAAAAAGCTGCCCATCCGAGTAGCCGGTTGAAGTTATAACCATTGGAAGGTCTTACGATCTTTAGTTCCTTAACAGATGGGTCACGTTTGTGACTAACCTTCAGAAAATACAAGGCACAGGACCATCAGTATTGGGCCATAACCCGAGTTTTAGCCCAAGCACCTCAGATGTATTATTATTGCTCTTTCTATAGCACCACAATAGTTTGCAACACTGAACAAAGGTTGACTTACAGAAACAAGAGGTAAGGAAGACCCTGCTTAAACGGGCAGGGTATGTCCGGACCTATAGAACTTGTTGAATACTTTTACAGCACACATTGTGATTAAAAGGTCCAAGTACAGCCCACAAGCCAACGGCCGCAGGCAGAGTATAATGTAAAGGTTAATATTCTAAAACCTATGCCTAGTTACCTTCAGCTGAGCTTTCTCTTAAATTACAAACGCGATCAGACTTCACGCCGGTTAAAGCCGTTTCTGCAAGTAGATAGTTGGGAGAGTCCCACTGGCCAGCTACCCCACAAAGCCCATTTTGTAATGCAATGTGACATGGCCACCATTATTATTCATTGATTTACATAATAATAATGCAGTGCTGTACAATAGGTAAATTGGACATGGCATGTAGTGCATCACGTAATTTGGTCTGTGTAATGTAATCCGAGGGTCATGCGGTCATGCTACCCGTTACGTCACAGGAACAAAAGCACGACAGGGTGTTCTTCAACAGCATTGACTAGTGTATGCACAATATTATTGTTATTAATAAGCCATATTTGAAGCTGGGCATCTTAAAATGGACCCAGTAAATAAATACCTGACCAAAACCTGGTTCCTTCAGGCGCTCCATTCATGATGGCGCCCTCAATGTATGTGCCTTTTAGTGAAGAAGCTGCTTTAGAATATCACGCTCCTCTCATCCTCCGTGTTCAGTAGAACTCATGGGTTCAGTCAACAAGGCCAATAAAAGCCCCAGAACCGGCTCAACGAAAGTTTCTATGTTCCCTAATGCATTCGTACTACGCATACCAAATACAGTTTCCAATGGTTTTACTTGTCCATATAGACATAAATAACATGGCCTCTAGCAACTCCAGTAACATCGCAAACTAAAATCAATCACCTGAATAATGAAAGCTTGTCAAGTGGCCATTAACGTCATGATGGTATTTACTAACCCTACTGACTTAAAGACAATCCTCGGGCAATGAAAACCTCAACATGGACCGGCCATCTACATAGCTTTGTTTCATATCAAAGCACCGGTTCAACTGGCAAAGACTAAAACTCCACCGGAAGAACCCCTTTCCAAATCCCAGTATGTAAACCTTCAGCAGACAGAGCCAGGTAGACAAACAAGAAAGTAGAAAAACATCCATATTTATTTCAATGGAATAATAATAATAATAATACACGTGCAGCTGCCTTCTCTGTGCTGGTGGAATACCTAAAAATAATCTTTTTTTTTTTTTTTTTAATGTACACTTGTTATTTGGCCTAGCAAGGCGTCAGCGCTGCCATTAGTAACTCCATTTTGTACACGAAATTCCTGCCTTCCATTTTGTTCCATTGGACTTCTTTGAAGGGTCCGCGTAGGTTCTGCCATTTGTTGTCTTGTAGGACGTCGCTCTTGGGGAGCTCTTTGCACTGAAACCTGGGAAACTGCACCATGACCTTACTGCCGGTCTCCGGGCCGTTGCGCACTGCGGGAGAACGCAAATAACTAATTTAACACACAGGTCGGACAACTTCTGCCTCCTCATACAAAACAGATCACAGATGGCGGATAACCCTAGTTCTGATTCCCTTTTGAAGTAGACCGGTCACTTTCTTTGGTGTATGAAAGGCTTTATATGGGGCCATCACATTCTGCAGCTCTGGAAATCTTTAAATATTATATTTTATATATTTATTATATATTTCTATTATTTTATTATATTATATATCATTCAGCATTGTGTTGCCAGCTGCTACAGTGGCACCAAAAAAAGGAGTAAATATTAAGTTATATAAATAACTAAAAGAAAAAGGAAACAGACATCTTGTGTCATAAGGCGAATGAATGACAATCGAGGTTTAAAGTATTCCGCACAATTATTGTGCTCCGCAGGATCGTGGGGTTTATTTGCCTGTATACTTTTTTTTTTTAATCACACAGAAGGATTGTCCTAGATTCTGCTGAACTCTGAAGACCTTCTGTGTCTCCGAGCCACCGCTGCCCGAGACAACCCGCTATCAAAACAATGAAATGTGCTTTGAGAAGCTGGCCAAGTACACAAATCACGCTGCTTTCCCGGAAAGCTAGTAGGGGGAAAAAACTATTACAAAAGAGCACATTTAACATTTTCATGATTTACATTTAACACACTAATGCACCGGCCTTCCCGATTACACTGGGCAGAGAGAAACGAGATGGGGCTAAAACGATAGCTGCTTAACTGTTGAGTTACGACACACTTTACATGAAGGCGCTTTAAACAAACAAAACCGACAAGTTTTGTACTTTTGCGCTGTGGAATTAGATGAAGATCCTCATTAAGATATATCAATCGGTGTCGGGGTTATTTAACTGGAAAAATTTTTTTTTTTATTTCTTGTGTAACCTTCTGAACCAGAGTGGCTAAACCAAGCACTTTGCTTCTACTAAAAATGGCCAAACAAAAAAAAATTTTTTTTTAAAAAAAATAACCGGAGGTTGGGGAACCACCCATAACACATGAAATACATACCTGATACGGTGTAATCCCCATTTGGAGACGTCACGGTTATTGACGATGCATTCCCAATGCTCTCAACTGGGCCAAGGCCAACGTGATTACTGAAGCTTAGGACGTGCCAACCCATGACTTTAGCCAACTGCTGAACAGCCAGGACCTGGTGCTGAGACATCTGGGGGGAAAAAAGTTCCACAGAGCATTAAGAAACCCTCCTCAAGATGGTGCTGTTGAAATCTTAGACTGGTGGCGTGTGAGGGGTTTCTTCACCGTGGATCGGACACCAATTAAAAGCTCTGCGCATATTGGTTTTTACTCAGTAAATCCATCATAGAACGTCAGTGGACATCGATGGCAGATAAGGGACTGCAGCCATAACCAACGACTTTCTCCTAGTTCACTCCAACTCACTGCATCTCTCACTTTCAAAGCAACAAACTACTAAATGTAAGACCCCAACATGATGGCAACGCCTGAGTACAGCTGGGAATATAGACTATTAATACTATTAAACACAACGGGGTCTATCCACTAAAAGGAGTTTGCAGGAAAGCTGAGGTTTAAACTCCTTGACATCAAGATACATTGAGGACCAGTCCTGGTGAGCTTCTGCTGCAGGAGGAGGTTGGTGGGCTGTGTGATGTATTGTTTAATAAGTGGGACTTCTTCAGTCTCCTGACACATTGAATTATGCATTGTGCAGGGCCAGCTCAGCTCTCATTGCTCGAGAAAGTTGCCAGTGTTGGTGCTTCATAATTATGTGTGAAGTGATGAAGTGGAAATTACAACTCTCCTGCAAACACTCCCTTTAGTGAATAAACCTGACTGCAAGATTGACAAAAAGAATTCAATTTATTGAATATACTCTCAAGGTGCAGCCACGTCTATTAACAATGAGATAAATCATTATGGTGGTCTTCCTAAAAAGCGAACAAATATATAAAGCGTGATTCTGGTTATCACCAGAGCAATTGGTCGCTATGGTGAGAACAGCGCATAATTGGGGCTTTCTGAATAAATATTATTGTGGTTGGCTGCCATTTACCTGTGACAGGAGGAAATCCTGGAGCTCTTGTTCTTGGTGAGACAACGTGATCACTCGCCCATCTCGGTGAACCACCCTGATTTGGTCAACACCAATATTGAGTTGTAGCTGTATAGATCTGTCAAGCAAAAAGTGACACATAAGACGTTGTACTGGGGTAATGAGAAGCACACAACTCATAATATGACACACATTATAATTAATGGGGATTACAATCGACAAAGTAAAATATTACACAGACACCGACACAGCGCATGCAACTAAATATAAGCATTTGCCATAATCTTGAGCATCACAAGAGTAAACTTTCAGTATTCAATAATCTTTTTCATTTTGGGTCATGATAAACAGCATCACATATTTATTATATATCTGTTTTGCAACATTTGTACCCTGGAAAAAATATATTTTTTTTTTAATGAAGGCCATTCCTCCATAGAGTTTCCTGGGATGCCTGGGAGATTAACAATCCATGTCCGTCTTCAATCTAGATATAAACAATATCCTGGAACGTCTTAAAATACGTGCTAAAATAATTCCTAACCCTTTCAGGCCCAGAGGTTCCCATAACAAGAACTGGTTTTGTCATTTTTACCATGACCCTTTTCAATATTTGATGAACTCTTACAAAACATATTTGTTCAGGACAGGTATGGCCCTCTTAAAATCACAGGAATACATAAAAAACATTAGTGATTATAGATAAAAAAAAAAAATTGCTTAACCCCTTGATGACAATTGGCGGACCAGGCACATCACACACTAACATCCAGTTAGAGACAATTGACGTGCCAGGACCGTCATGGCTTTTAACGGGTGCAGAAAGCGATCTCCCCAGGGCACTATACACTGTATGGCTGCGGACGCCCATTTTAAAAGAGGTTACGAGCCCCATATGTGGCTGCGCTGAGAGATAAAGTAAACAATGGGGAAGCAAATTGACTGAAAACACTCAAAAACATTATAACAAAACAAACAAAACAGAAAGTGGAGGAAGGAGACAGAACAGAATTTAATACAAAGATAAAAACATGATCACTCACTTGCAGATTTGCTCATAACCTTGAGATGTTATTAAGACTTTCACGCTAGACTCGTACACATCGTTGATGCTCGACCAGTGGGCTTGGATTTGTGGATCTTCGATTCTGCTGGCGAGGCTGTCAATGGTGCGTGCGGTTCTGTAAAGCGAGTTCATACCGGTGAGTCACGGAGAGGACATCCGTGTTTATTAGAAACGCTACGAACAGCATTCATATATCTACGCCCAACCACCTTCTAACATGGCGAGTGTGACATCATTCTTTTACTTTAAATAACCCTGAACAAAAAAAAAGGTAACAATATACAGACTGGATATTTTGCGAGTGAATGAACCGCAGCCGTGCTGATTCGCGTTAGTAAGGATTACTAACCTCCGTCTGAGGAAGATGTGCTTTGCTTGCTTAATAATTTTTTCCAGCAGGCCCTCGTTCTGCTGCGTGCCGCTGATCTCGTTCTTGTCGAAGGCTTGAGGACCAGCCATGCGCATTCTCTTGTGCCCGAAAGGAGCGCTGGCGGGATGGGGCATCACTATGTTGCTCAAGGTCTGCTTGTGGAACTGGAAACAAAAAAACGTTTTGAGACACTGAACTCAAGATAAGACGTCTATCGTTTTCTTGTACGGTTAGCACTCTGTTTAGAACAAAATGGACAGGGAGTCAGGGAGAGTTGTCTCCGACCCGAGCCTCTTCTTGTGTTCCGATCCTCACCTCTCTGATCAGCTGGTGTAAGTTGTGTTCTAGAACATAAAGGTGGTCTTCTGCGCTGGTCTTGTCAGAAGATGATTTCTGGGATTTCTTGTCGTTCGTGGAGTGACAAAAGGAGATGGACAGTTGTAAACCTGCGTTCAGAGATGAAATTATGTAAACACACTATAAAATACTTCTATTAAATATCATTCGGTTAACAGCGCCATCTTTGTGAGAGACAAAAATGGATTCTGAAGATGCCTGTGAGGAACAAACACGTTCAGACACTTTTCACACAACGTGGAAACAGAACTTGGACATCGTTTCAGAACCTTGCGGCCCGTGTAATGTACGTGTTCAGCTAGGACCTACGAGTCCGCAGATGCCGGCTGGTCACGCGTCTCTGTAAATACGTCACGCACCCAAACACTTTGAGGGAGACCGTCGAGGAATACAAAGCGGCCGGCAGACAAAATGAAGGAAGCATCGAGAGCCAGAGAACATTCTGTACACAGTAACAAGATGGATGTCTGAGCGCACAAAGTCACAAAGGAAGCCAGGGCAGCCGCACAATGCCTCACCCCACTAACAATGCCACTCTTTATGCCGCCGGATAAAAGGAGACCCAAAACGCTATAAATACAGATCTGCAGTTCTAGGTTCAATCGGACGGACGAGGATTCGACTACAGAGGACTTTATTCAACATCTGATTAAATTTGAGGCCGGTGGGAGGGGTGCGACTGTTACAGCCTAAACGGCGGACTCCCGTCGCTTCACCGAGGACTGGGGGGGAAAAATAAATAAATAAAAAATCAGAACATCAATGACCCTTTACAACGGGAGCTAAATATACATACAGATCATCCTATGGCTTCACAAGGGGGGGGGGTAATACGATGGTAAATACCATTCCTCTTGATTATAAGGTTCTTAGTACAACGTATGGACACTGTTATTTTAGATGTAGGAAAACTTGCAAGCTCCACCTATTATAATGTAATAAGGAATCCGCAATGACTGACAATTCCGTTCATAACATACAGTCTTTCTCAACCACAAGCTTGTTTGACTATATCTCCATAAAAACGGCCAAGTTAAACCTTCACTTTTTATTTCGGATATAACTCACCCTTGGAATAAAACCATCTGTCCCGTCAACGAGCAATGAACCTCCACTAACTTTAATGGAAGCTCATTCCGACAACCATGATGCTGCGCATGGTGTGAATAATGCATATTAAAGCACTTAAACATGTATTCTTTAACCTCAGGAAGCTGCCTCCTCCGCGGTCCAATGATGATGCCTGGAGCAACCAATCAGCGGCAGGAGATCTGGGCACATGGAGGGGTCTCATTAGACCCCACCTTGACGTTTGCCAAGCCTGCGCGAGGGCTGACTGATAAATATCTCACGTACAGGAGATGTATTCGCCCCTTTGCCGAACCCACCTCCTGGCACGTGATATATTTATCACCAGTCAGCCCTAGCGCAGGCTTAGCAAACGCCTAGGGGGTCTAATGAGACCCTCCAAGCGTATATGGGCAGAAAGGAATCCCATTGATTTCAGTTTGAGAGATTTCCTCTGATTGGCTGCTTCAAACAGATCCCACAAAATGTAACGGGATCTCTGAGCTATCGTATGGATTAAAGAGCACATGATGGCCGGAACGTACCTATAACTATGTAAAAAATGAACTTGTGCATCAAATCGCATAACATGGCGACATCCATAACAGACAGGCATTAGGGAAAAAGTAAAAAAAATGTATATCTTGCTATATAAATTTGCGGCCCTTGTGACCTCTCACTAATGGACAAAGTTGCGTACATGATGTAACGGTATATTAAAAATGAATGTACAGTACGTATAAATCATGCCCTACACTTCTAACCAGTGCTGTATCAGATCCAACACGGAGGACCCTCGGCGCATGAGCTAGATCCACCCGCATAGTGAGGACCTCGGCGAGCAACCCAGACGTGGGCTCCTATACATTCCCCATGCGTTGGTCCGGCAAAACATATACATATGTTGACAGAGACCCTTTAATTAAATGCACCGGTGGTAATTATAGGGCATACGGCACCTCCAGCTTTACGACAACACGGTGGTAAATACGGTGATAAATACGGTGATAAACCGCAATCTCTCTTACCTGGGAAGGGCTGAGAGATAATTTGGTTCTTAACGACAATGTGAGGGATTTGAGATTTGATCTGAACAGCTTCTCTAGACAACTGAGCAAATATTTCTTTACACAGCAGGACGTTCTGCGCAGCCTCCAGTCTGGTCTGCCAGTGCGGGGTTCCTGGAACGAGTACGGTTTTAAGAAGAAGAAAAAAAAAAAGATGAATTCTTCGCCAAACCCATTTGAATAAAGCTGCAGTTGGCGTCCAGATATCCAACGATACAGAGATTAACATTAACAGCCGAACTAGACGTCTCTGGGGACAGTTCCCAAACTCTAGAACAGTTTTGCTGTTCACTAAAGCCGAGTATATAAACTACCATTCAAAAGTTTTGGGTCACGTTGAAATTTCCTTGTTTTTGAAAGAAAAGTTATTGGAAAGTTTAAAAGGCTAATCGATTGTTAGAAACCCCTTTTTCAATTATGTTACAGCCAGAAAATTACTCATTTTCAATGAAAAGAGCTAAGTGACCCCAAACTTTGGAATGGTAGTGTGTATAAAAAAAAAGCACAAAATAAAATCCAAGTATTATTTTATGTTAAGCAGAGTTAGCCTCTGGGCTGCGCCTGGGGTAAAAGATATGCATACCTGGTTTTGCTTTGGGTAGGGGGCGTTTGAAAAGATTAACTGTTCCAAGGTCACCGATGTCTGGCGACTGCTTCTGGATCGATACCTACAAAAGATGGACACCGTGTATGAGACGATTAAGATGTCTGACCACGAACAGCACATCTGGTACGCGAGTCCACAGAGCAATGAAAGAAGTCGGCCGGTCTGATGAATGATGTTTTCTTTTACATCACGTGGATGGCCAGTTGTGTCGCTTATCTGGAGAACACGCGGCACCAGAATGGGAAGAAGGTACGGCGGTGGAGGCAGTGTGATGCTTTGGGCAATGTTCTGCTGGGAAACCTTGGGTCCTGCCATTCACGTGAATTTGTTTTTTCATAGGATATATTCCTTGTTTTTATACTGTCACATATATTTCTAGATTTTTTCTTATTTCCCTAAACTGCTATTCCCAAATGTCATTGTGGTTTACTGAGGACTGATACAATTGTTTTAGTATTTTTCCATCTGTGGGATGTGCCGGAGAAACAAGTCCGATCCATGGAGGCCGCACCTCGCAAGTTACAGGACTTAAAGGACCTGCTGCTAACGTCTTGGTACCGGATGGCACAGCGCACCTTCAGAGGTCTAGTGGAGTCCATGCCTCAAAGGGTCAAGACTGTTTTGGTGGCAAAAGGGGGACCTACACAATATTAGGCAGGTGGTGATAATGTAATGGTTGACCACTGTGTGCTGTATGTATGTATGTATATACAGACACACACACACACAGTAAAATGATGCAAATGCAATGATGCCACTAGAATCACTTTTTATACATAAATATGACAGCTTTAGTCAATATGATACCTTCAGGTAGGCAGATCCTTCCAAATCACTCGGGATATGAACATCAAGTGGGCAGTAATCCTCAGGTATCTTTTTGTCCAGGTCTATGTCTGTGTTCTTTATAACTTCAAATGTACCATGATGAGGAAAGAGCGACCCTGGGACATAAATATAAGAATTAAAAGAACAGCTTAATCTGAGAAATTGCCGAGTTCGGGTTATTGGCACATTTAATAGGAAATTAACGCGTAAAAAAGCAAAGCAATTATTTACAGTACACAGATCAGTAACACATCTGTCCAAAAGTATCGCCAAATTATACAAAAC
Organism: Spea multiplicata; assembly: GCA_009364415.1. Classification (NCBI taxonomy): domain Eukaryota; kingdom Metazoa; phylum Chordata; class Amphibia; order Anura; family Pelobatidae; genus Spea; species Spea multiplicata. The sequence continues at coordinate 24,593 of VKOC01021027.1, read as the reverse complement.
CATTTCACGGCACCAGGTAATTTACTCTGCCAGCAACTCACCGGCACTCCGGTAACTTAAATCCCCGAGGATTTTATCTCCGAGCTTCCTCAGCTTCCAGTGCTGTCTTAGCCGTAACAGCTCGGAGTTGAAGTCTCTCTGTCTCTTGTTCTCCTGATTCTCTGCCACAGACTTGGAGAGCCTATCTGCCCCTTTCAAGAGGATCTGAGCGGCGCCGGCCAAGGACTTCTTCTTGGACACCAAGAGCAAACCATGCGGAGTCTGGAAAAGCGAAAGACAGAACGCAGTTAATACGTACACCGCATTCTAGACTTTTTGAATGATGCCCTACATGTTTTTTTTTCTTGTATTGTTTATAAACTTAAATAAACACAAAAACAGCATTCATTGGTGTTTATTCACTAAAGGGAGAGCTTGCTCACATCACCATTTATTATGAAGGGCCAACATTGGCAGGTTCCTCCAGCAAGATGGCCGAGCTGGCCGTCTAAAGCTCAATTCGATGGGTGAGGAGACCTTGAAGAAATCTTACTTCTTTAATTATGTGTTATCCAGGGTCAGCCAAGCCCTTTCCTGCAGCAGCTTACTGAAGTTGGAACATAATGTTTATTTCCGTTTCAACCCCCCATTTAGTCAATAAACCCCATTGTGCAAACGACATAAAAACTGATGCCCGCTATCGATCCGCCCTGGTCCATGCTCTGCGTGGTCCAAGCACTATGTGCAAGCAGCTATGAAAACAGGCTTCATGCAAGGTTAGTGTGTATATTAGGTTGATTATGTGCGAGATTCATGGTGGCTTTACTTCTGGCCAGAAGGTTCCAGTCCTCCCCTGCCTTCACACAAACCTTAAATAAGGCTCGATAAAGGTACCTGCTTGGCCGTTGGTGCTTCTTGTGAAACGGGATCTAGATGCATGTATCGCTTCTCCTTGACGATGGTTAAGACATCATGTAGCACACACATTTCAGTAAGGGAGCCTCTCAAATGATTCCTTACAGAGTCCCAAGGCCATAGCGAGGGCTGGAATTTTACTAATCCTGTATCGTTTGGAAGAAAAAAAAGCCCAAATTAGTATTTAGAAAAGATGATTTTACTATTAAGAAAAAAAATCAAAATCCAAATACCATTATTGAGAAATGACAGCATAAATAAATATCATGTCGGCGGGGGGGGGGCACGTTCACATTTCATAAAAGGTCTCTTGGTCAATAATGGCGTGAAAAGGCGACATAACCCTGTCAGCAACAAGATGAAGTATCACAGGGGCAAGCAATCAGCAGCCCGGGGCCAGAACATTGGGTGAAGAGGTGAGCAGTAGAAGGGATCCGGTGAACTCATGTGGATAGGATACGATGACTGATCGGTAATGAAGCAACAGAATACAATACTGTGTCCCCGGTCAGCTCTCAAAGGCCAGCGTCAGAGGGTCCCCCCGGGCAGGTCTCAAGGCCAGCGTCAGAGGGTCACCCCGGTCAGCTTCGTCAAGGCACAGCGTTCAGAGGGTCCCCCAGGCAGCTCCCAAAAGGCCAAGGTCAGAGAGGTCCCCCCGAGGCAGCTTCTCAAGGCCAGCGTCAGAGGTCCACCCCGGCAAGCGTCTCAAGAGGCCAGTGCGTCAGAGGGTCCCCCCGGGCAGCGTCTCAAAGGCCAGCGTCAGAGCGTCCCGCCCGCGCGCAAGTCTCAAAGGCCAGCGTCCAGAGCGGTCCCCCGGGCAGGTCTCAAGGGCCAGCGTCAGAGGGTCCCCCGGTCAGCTGTGGAAGGACCACTGCCACCAGCTGCAAAGTGTCCAGGATGCCAGGGCTAGTTGTGAAGTGGCAGCGTATGAGTTTCCCGGTAAAAAGTCCTCCCGTTAGTTAGCGGCATTACTTACCCTCCTCTTCCTCCTGTTCCCCCCACTCTTGCTCCCGCGAGGCATCTCCCCCTTCCTCCTCGTCCGAGTCCTGGCTGAAGTCTATCCGCTGTGCCAGACGAGCCAGGTTCTGAGACATAGACAGCGGCTGCACATACGTCTCCGAGCCATCTAGGCCCACCTCCTGTATCTGCTTCTCGCAGGTAGACTCGATACTGATCTGGACAGCCGGGACCCCCGACATCTTCCCTGAGCCTCAGACAACAACCCTCGGCCGCAGCAACCGGAATACGCTCCGGGAAACAAGTGCGCATGCGCGTACTCACAGACACCTCTGTACGGAAGCCCGCTTTCACCAAAATTCACGAGCTTGCTCAACGAGGATTTAGGCGATCTCTTAATGTGGTCCAGTGTCCAGTATAAATATTAAGAAAATAGAAATTAAAACCGAAGTACATGCATAAAATCGACATTAATAATGCCGATATTTAAGAAGAAATTCAGTTAAGGAAATATATTTAATAATATCCTAATATATTCAATGCACATAAACAGAGGCTACCTGCAAACAACAAAATGTATTCCATCAGAAAAGTTTTTTTTTTATTATTAAATTGTTTGTTATTATTAAAGGGGAAATCAGATAAAAATATATTTTTATAAAAAATGGCCTTTTTTTGCATATTCCATTGTTTTTTTGACAGCAATACATTAATATTATTTATCTTTTATTTATATAGCGCCAACAAGCTGCACAGCGCTTCATACATTCAAAGGGTCTGACAAAACTAGCCCGGCTCAAAAGCTTACAATCTAGAGGGAAGGGGGTGTAGAGAAACATAAGCGTACCTGGGAGCTTGTAGGCTACCCAGAGACTTCCCTTTGCGGGACGCGGCCGGGAGTGCCCGCTATTATCGGCGGATAGTCCCGCTGACATCGGGGGAATCAATGGTAGCATCCAGGACTTTAGATAAAGGAGAATTATTGGGATTAAATGAGATAAAACCAAGTTTATCACAATGCTAACCTAAGTCGTCAGACACCCAAGGGGAAAAAATAAAATCGACAGATTTTGGTGAAGATTAATATTTATTAATAATACCATTGTGTAGCGAGATCTACTACAGATTTTGCCCATTCAAGTTTATTATCTCCTTTGACTACCAATATCAATACTGTTTATATTCTGTATTCAGCTACTGGGTGAAACGTCTCCTTCAATTCCTTTCACTGCTGTGGAACGCTGTCTATATCCTACTTTTCCTACCTGAATATTTGTACATGCCTGACTCGACTATTGTGCCTTTTACTAAAGAAAATTTAAGTTTAAAAAAAATATATATATTTATTAATCATAAATTGCAGACTCGTGTAAATAAGAATGATGCCCAAGACCAGAGACCCTCACTGCTTGATTAGTGTTAGGGTCTCTCGTCTGCACATTCCAGGAATCCTCTATTTCCATTGGGAAAATGTAATTCACGTAACAGATTCAAGCCCAGGAAAAGATCACAGAAAACAAACATTTATATTTGGCTGTTTACACGGTACCAAGTCAGCCAGTACATGCTGGAACCTGGCTAGCTGTCCCCTTGTGTATTGATGCTGCTAGCAGTATGGGGTCTGCACATCACTTACAGCCACCCTGTGCCATGCCCCCCCCCCCCACAGATCATGCTATCACACACACTCAGTCATATACTGTATTCATTCAGATTCATTCCCCCAATCATGCAGTCTCATTCATAAACTCCCCCCCACCCTCTTACCTGCACTGCAACTTCCTCAGTGCTGCTCGCAGACGTCCGCATGGGACGCTGCTTCCCTCTGCGTTGTTTGCATTCAGCGCAAGCAAATTCTTTTGTACCGCACAAAGGAAGCAGTCATGTGATGTGACGTAAATTCACGTGTCTCTGCAGGGTTCAGCTTCCCCTGTGCAGTACAAAAGACCCTCCCGCAGGTAAGCAGCAGGGCCCTTGCGATCTCGGTTGCCCTAGCTGCAGATCTCATGCGGGCCGCTTGCTGGGCCCCCCTGGCATAGAGGATGTCAAAGACAATAACGCAAAATTTACTTTTTTTTATTTTTCTGAGGTCCTAGCGCTTCATATTGAGGTGGAGATGAGTTGAGGAGCCACACTGGATGGCCAGATCCCAAATCATCTTTACATTCCCCAACCGAATACATGACCATTTCCTTCCATCCAAAGCCAAAAGGTTTTTGTGGTCCCTTCAAAAGTGGGGAACAACTTAAACCCCAGTGAAGAGATTGGAAATAAAATCGAAGAGCAATTGAAAGAATATCTAATAAAAGTAGGAGCATTAAAATATAAAATATTTGGATGATCAGAATGATTGAGCCCTGTGTGTGCTACAATATTTTACAATGAGTTCTTAAAACAATGGAAGTTACAACAAGGCTTCACACAGAAGTTTATTAACCCCTCCGTGACAATGGCTGATCTTATTTTTTGTACCCTCCGTGACAATGGCTGTTTTAAGATTTCTGCGCTGCTCGTGTTTAGCTGTAATTTTCTTCTTTCCCCATTTACTGAACCCACACAAGTTATAGATTGTTCTTTCAGGGCAAAAAGGGCTTTATTTAGGTCATTATTTTGATTGTATCATATTATTTACTATTAAGGAAGAAGTAGAAAACACGGTGGAAAAAAAAAAAAAAAAAAAAAAAAAAAAGAATTTTAACTTGAAAAAATGTTTCTCATCTATAAAAAATTATGAAAAAAACTGCTAAATAGATTCTATTTGTCCTGAGTTTAGAAATACCCAATGTTTTTATGTTGTTTTTTTTTCTGCGTGTTATGGGGCAATAAGTACAAGTAGCGTTTTGCTATTTCAAAACCTGGTAATTCCACCCCATGTGCTATTCGGAACATCTTTGATGCCGGCCAATGTAATTTACCCCATCAAACCATATTTTTGAAGACTAGACAACCCAGGGTATTTCAAATGCTGGTATTTTAACTCTTTGCATGCACTAATTCTAACATCAGTCTTTGTCGAACTTTGTGTTAGTCCCTTTTTCATTGGCTGTTGCCAATCTCAGCGTTGCTGTAATGCTTCAATGATGAGGCATTCAGCAACACCGTCTGGGCGAAGAAAGCGAACGTCAATTGTCTTTAACTGAATGTTTTTGCGCGACGTGTCAGGACCGTTAATTGTCGTGAAGGGGTTAAATAAACGGTACATTATAGCTGTGTTGAGATAAAGCATTTCATCTCACTGCATTCGTTACACATTCAGATGAGCCAAAGAGGCTTTTCTCTCAAGTCTCGCCATTCAAACATTTAAATTTACGTGAAGTAATACAAACGTCACCTCATTACAACTTGCTATTTAGTGAATAGAGAAGTGTCAGAATGTGTTCACACGCGGGGCACCCTTGCGCACCATGTCATGAATGAGTTAAGTGATCTTTAGGGGGGGATGCCGATGGCAAGCAGACCAGGAATTCTGTGTATGGCTGCCTGAAAATAAGAAAGTTAATGAATTTTTACTGGAGATGCCTGTCCTGGAGATGGGGTATTTGTGGCTCATGACTAAGAGGGTCTGATGCATTAATCTGCACAATCCTGAAATGTTTATATCTTACTGCTGGGAAGGCAACACATGCACACCAACGCTTTGTCAGAACATTCGCACAATCTTTTTAAACGAGCTTCACTGCAAGGAAATAAAAGCCATTCAACTGGAACATTATCAGATTTTAACGTTAAAGCCGAGACCACAAAGCAGCTTTTGACTGCTGTAACGAGAAGCAGAGGCTGCCCTAAGAATATTATCACATCAACAACAAAAAGAAACAGCAAATAATTTATTATAAAATATTTAAAATAGTAACAGTATTTTCTACATAGTTTCACTAAGTTGCGTTATAAATGAACATAATACACACCATGTTAGATTGCTATGCATGTTCGAATGTCACATTTTTACACATTTATAGCTATTAACATATTACCCAGTTCTTTTGACGATGTTTCTATAAGAAATGCAACTCTAAAAATATTTCCTTGTTTACATAAAATATATAAATAAATATCAGTATTGGTAAAAAAACTGTAAATAGGCTTCTACTACACTTTGGAACAATACAGTATTTCTTAAATTATTTTAAATTAAAGTGTCAGTCAATTTGAAATAAACAGATGTCAATTTCTTTTAAATTAAAATTTTAAATCTAGAAAAAGTAAAAAAAAAAAAGTTTCTTGGATGCCAAGAGTCCGTGTTCTCATATGTGATAAAAAATAAAAATGAATTTTGTCATTGGACTATGTATATTTTAGAACTGTCACTTTTTGTTGGCTCTCAGCTTTTCCAAGGTTTTCTGTAAAAGAAAGGAAAATACGGTAAATATTTCTATTACGGTTGACAACTTCACTATCCAAACAGACCAAGTTTGCTGCCTTAGTGTCTCACTCCTTAATTCCGCACTTCCGGTTCCTCACCAAATCTTGCCACCCTCACCTGAAAAACATCTCCTAAATTTGCAACCAAAATACTAAACCCTTGTGATATCCCGTCAGAGCCTTGAACGTTAGTAGAACGTTGCAATTATTCAGATTCCTCCTCAGCGCCGCAGCTAGCTATCTTTCTCTGTCGCTGTTCCTCGTGTGCCAATCACTCTATTGTCTCCCCATACCCCGCGGAATCAGATTCAAACTTCTGACCCCTTAACTCTGCACCCTCTATATCTCTACCCTCCTAATCTAAATACACCACTAAGCATCTCTTCGTTCCTCTCACAACCTGTGTCTCTCTTCTACCATCATTACCTCTTCCCACTCCTGTATTCAGGATTTTGCCCACGCTGCACCCCTGCTGTGGAATTCCCTTCCTCGTTCCCTCAGACTTTCTCCCTCATAAGAATGTCAAAAGCTCTCTAAAAAGCCCTGTTTTCAGAAGCGTGCAACCTTTCTTCATAACACTCTCAGCCATTATCCTAATCAAGCCACCTGAACGATCAACAACCTTTACAGATCAACTGGACCCCACCAACCCGTTTCCCTTCACCCTCAGCCACCGGCTAGATTGTAAGCTCACAAGAGCAGGGCCCTCTTCTCCTTTTGTACCATTGTACTATTGTGTGCGATTTAAAATTATTTTGACTGTTGTAACAGCGCTGCAGAATCTCCAGGCACTATATATATATATATATATATATATATATATTATATATATTATATATATATTATATACTATAATATACTGTTAGTGTTATATAGGCTGAAAAAAAGCTCAGCCTTTCCTACGTCTGCTAGTTTGTTGCTGTATATATACACACGCACGATATACAATTGCTTTGTAAGCAATCCCTTCCGTCAGCAGAGTTATTCCGAGCCTTCTGTGAAACTACTAGACTTTGTTTAAATCTACAACATTAAAAAATTCATGTTCTGCCCACACATCTCTGCTCTTACGGGGTCCAAATAGTTTGCTTTACCTTCTTTACCAGACCGGGACTTACGGAGCAACATTTACAGTCACATAAACTTGTAAGACCCCAAATGTTAAACTCCACCCTTAAGGAGAGACCACCGAGGTGTGACTATACCCCTGCTTACCGCACCTTTTTGAATTCTTTAGCCTTCTCTCTGTTTTTGGCGTATGCTTTCTCCCGCACGATCGCCTCTTTCTTGGTTTTAACTTCATCAAGTTGGTTATATAATCTTTAAATAAAAAATAAAAAACAGCCTTAATAATGTACATCTGTATGTGCAGCCCCCCCCCATAAAGAAAACATCCGGCCAGAAAATAATTCAGAAACTAATTTTTAAAGCTAATAGCAAGTATTGTTCTTGGCTCAATGCCACATAAGCCCCCCAAAGAAAATCTATAAAATACATCATACACCCAAGTTTACCAAAATAACAGAGTCTGATGTCATACGCGGTTATAAGAATTACAATATTCTGCCGATTTCAGGACACCTGTAAGGAGCAGAACTTTCTCAGATTCCATTATGAACCAATATGATCTCCTGACGATGTAATTGCACACGTTAGCCCCAAATCTGCAGCACAGGGGAGACTATCGTACAATGCCCTGTTTATTAGGAACGCGTGTAATAGTGAGACTATGTGTTAACACGCTACCGCATGGTTCGTTGGTGCATCTCCAGCTCAGTCAGTTTTCGCTCTTCTGGGGTACACACTCTGACTTCAGCCACCCTTTTCAAATACCCCCCATCAGCTGGAGCTACCGACGCTAACAAAAGACACAAAGAACAGAAAAGAGTATTAATGTGCGGAATAAGATCCTTAATGCATACAGCTGGGGGGAAAGAAGAGAGAGGAGATGCAATAGGAACATTTTAATTCTTCAAAGTACAGGAGGCAAGCTTATATGAAAGCAGGAGCAATATCAGAACAAGTGGTCATGATCTAAAAATTGAAGGCCAGAGGCATAGATGTATCATAGCATTATATATATAAATATATCCGCGGCCAATACAGACCACTGTGTTGAAATCTGTTCATAAACAGGACTATGCATAGGACACGTGGTCACGCGTTCAGACGGGAGGAAAGGAGATTTAGACTAAAGCAGAGGAAAGGGTTTTTTACAGTGAGGACAATAAGGATGTGGAATTCTCTGCCTGCAGAGGTAGTTTTATCAGAGTCTGTACAGACCTTTAAACTGCAACTGGATGAATACCTGGAAAAACATAATATTCGGGGATATAATCTTTAATTATGGGGAAACAGCTTATTGATCCAAGGAGAAATCTGACTGCCATTTTGGGGTCAAGAAGGAATTTTTTCCCTGGTTAGTGCAAAATTGGAAAGAGCCAAACTGGGGTTTTTTGCCTTCTTTTGGATCAACAGCAACAAATTAACAGATATAGGAAAGGCTGAACTTGATGGACGCATGTCTTTTTTTAGCCTATATAACTATGTTACTATGTAACTAACAGACTATACAAATTGTCATGATCAGAATAAACCTTCAAAGGTATTGCTTAAGCGTCTGTCTGCTTAGTCTGCTCAGTCTGTCTATTAGATTGTGGCTGATAGGCTGAGGAGAAATGTAACTGCATCCCCATAGTCATTTATAATGATTTCCAAAAAAGTGAGACAAGCTATGCTCCCCTATTAAACAGCAAATGATCTGGCATCCATGATGTCTCACAATCTCATTCATAAAAGACTGTAGCAAGACATTGAGCAGTAGTTAATTTGGGCATACTTATGAAATGAGAGAGAGAAGTACCAGTATTGGCAGTGCAGCCCCACTGAGCACCGGGCACAGGTCTCTCAACCTGTCTGTTAAACAGAGAACAATGCTAGAAAAATGGGTTGTAGTGTAGCTGATCCACTGGTAAACAGTAGACCAAGGCCAGGCACCTGTAACTTATGCCGTTATCTAGATACTAATTCCTCATTTAAAGCTGCCATATCCTTATGCAGCTTGCTGTCCAGTTCTAGAATCAGCAACCTTAGAGTGTAACTGTGATTGTAAGGCTTTTATTTCTTAAGATAAAGTATTTTTCCAAGTCATCATAAAGTCAGAATCTGAAATATTAAATGTCATACTTGAGGGCAATGCCACCCTGGGAAGCATTATTAATGATGACTATAGGTAGCTCAAGTCTTTGAATACCCTGCTTCATGCTAAGTCTGTCATCCTAGCCATATGTGAAACCAAAAGAAAGAAAAAGGAATAAACACCAGGTAAGTGAATAAAAATGAAATATATGTATATATATATACTTTTCCTCACAGTACTGCCGCGGCCCAAGATAACACTCCTCTCAGTGTTCAAACGAAGACAATACAAGCATAGGGGCGCATGTACATGTGGAGAAAGAAAAATGATAATAGTGTGATAATGTATGATACGAAAAGCTATATGCAAGTGTGGTGAATGCACTCACAAAAGTCGAAGATAAGCAGGCACTTCAGAATAATATGTTTCCTTTATTTCTTCATATTTCTAAAATATCCAAATAAAAGAGAGAAAAAAAACCAATGGTGCAGTATTTTCTTATATAGATTTAAGAAAAGTTGGATTGCACTTACAAGATAGTTGATAAAATCAGGCACTTCAGTTTAAAGTTCACGGGTACAAATGAAAAGTCCTTTGAATAGTCCTGAGGACTATTCAAAGGACTTTTCATTTGTACCCGTGAACTTTAAACTGAAGTGCCTGATTTTATCAACTATCTTGTAAGTGCAATCCAACTTTTCTTAAATCTATATAAGAAAATACTGCACCATTGGTTTTTTCTCTCTTTTATTTGGATATTTTAGAAATATGAAGAAATAAAGGAAACATATTATTCTGAAGTGCCTGCTTATCTTCGACTTTTGTGAGTGCATTCACCACACTTGCATATAGCTTTTCGTATCATACATTATCACACTATTATCATTTTTCTTTTTCCACATGTACATGCGCCCCTATGCCTACATAGCCAGAACATCCAGATGGCAAAATAGCCTCTTGTATCTTTCACATTCTACTTTAAATGCAAGGAGGTTTTTTAACAGATTCCCATGAATTATCAGGCCAATAAAGATGTAGCTTCTCATGTTTTGATATTAAGAATGGAAGGAGGTGAGAGGTAAAAGCTGGGGTAAGTGATTGTCTGTTATTTAATCCATATACTAAAACATATGAATTATTCCCAGAAAAGATTGTTATGATGTTAGAGCAGGTATATCTGGCCAAGGCCCCTATTTCGATACCCATTCCTGACCTTTACAGTCCTTTCTACATAAAAAAGGATAATAGTTGATCACATTGAATAGAAAACCAGATGGCACACGCAAAGCATGATTGCTGCAACCTTATAATAAAAGTACAAAACGGGTTAACGTGAACATACAAAAACATGTTAACAAATATTTGCACCAGATTCCCAGATGTGTAGTTAACATGAATTGTTTTTGAATAAAACAAAACAAACATCTAGTTCACCCTTATACAACCGCCATTAAAAAAAATAGTAGTCTTTTCTTTGATGTAGATATCCAAAATTAACTCAAGAGCTAAACCCATCACTTGAGAAAATTGTAGCAGCTGTACTCAGCCTTTTCTGCTTCATTCATTTTTTTTTTCATTTACCCATCTTTTGACTGTCTAGAATGGATTTTTATTCAAAAAGAGCCAAAGGTCAAGTACCAGTAGGCTGCTAGTGACTGCAAACAGTTTAGAGCATGTAGGAGGAGAAAGCAAAGTCCATATTCATCTATTCAAAACTATTCAAGTGCCATTGATCAAAATTACCATGATAAAGACAGAAAGATTGCATCATCTAATAAATATAACCGTCCGCATTTTATTACCGTCTACCAATTTTTACTAAGCTGAAGGATGAAGGTTGCGTTAAAGTTACTAGTGTGGTGAATGTTTTTGCTGATTCCAATTCCTTCAGGTTATCTATTGTTTGGTTTAGTGGTTCTATAGATTAATTAGTGGTTCTGTTATTAATTTGTGTAGGCAACGTTGACTCTTTATCACAGTATTTAACTTTTTGAAACTAGAGTGGTCTTCTCTAAATTCTACATTTAGAGGTTACATTGAACTTTGATCATAAGAGCATCTTAGTTTTAGAAGTTAATAAACTTATCCAGTACTATGTGTAATAGAATTAGAGTTCCATTTCAGATTCTTAGAAGACTGGGGATATGGGTGAGGATGAGAACCTTTCAAACCTATCAATTTACTCTGATCATGATAATATTTCTAATGAAATTGAAACTGTAGGTAGGTTGGCTGGTGATACTTCTAGCTTTGAAATAGCCAATACCGGTATATCTACAGATTTTGTTAGAGCAAACAATGCCACTTTAAAATATTTTAACCATGGTGTGGCATCCATTATGAATTTTCCTAGTAATTGTAATGTAACTGTTCTTGAAACACTATATATGGAATCGGATAGACACATCACACACTGCATGTAAAAGAATGACGAGAAAGACTTAATAAGGACCACACTAGCATTTAAATAGTAACATGAAGCAGACGACTAAGGAATGTATATGAACATCCCTTGGAACTCCCCAAGGTACGCCATCCAGTGCTCTGCGGCTGTTCCAATCTTTGACAACTTTTGGTAAGCAGGGAGCAGAAGAGAAAATTGGTTCTGAGTGGGTATGGCCAAACACCACTCCTCTGCCAATTTTAACATAGTTTAAGAGGTGGACAATGGGTATCAATATAAAACAGAACAAAACATTTCCACGTGTTCAAAAACAATTGATCATTATGCTATATGAGAAACTCCCAGGTAGTTGACACAAAAGTAGTTGTATTAGAGTTTATCCAAGTTATGAAATCATGTTGTCTTCTGGATACGTTTGTGACTAAAGCTCCATTGACTATATGTGACGATATAAGGCAAAGTTGATTTTTTGAATTTATGGTAAAAAGGTTACCATATATTCAAGCAAATATAATATATTGTTATAAAATTTAAATGTATTTTTATTTAGAAATAGCTCTAATTAAAAGAAAGGCATGATACCCCTCTGATATGTTTTGGCATGCATGCCCAAAACCATATGCCTATGCATTTCTGAGCATACTGCACTTGCGCAGTCACTGAATGACAGGACCCTTTCTCCGTGCTTCATTTTTTAACCTATACGTTTCAAATAAAATCAAGGTTTTCCTTCATTAACAGAATCAGGGTATTTGTTAGATCCTGCTGCTGCTGCTGCACACCAAAGGATATTTCTATAAATGTAAATCTGTAGTCATAGCTGTCAGGTTTCCATGGAAACCTTTAATTTGTTGCTTGCTGCTTGTAAACATTGCATGTGCTGTGCACGATGCATAATTTGTTTGTTCACAACTATAAAATTGTAAATACATTTAATACAGACTTCAAATGTAAAGAGGATCATAACTTTTATGCCAAAACAATGTTTGTGTAGCTGTAGGTAATAAGTAACTTTAAAATAAACCCCCTTTAATGTTGTAAAAGGTAAATTTGGTAAAGAGGATACCTTTATTTGCTAACGGACGTATAATGGATTGCAAGCTTTTAAGATTATGTGGGTATCTACTTCAGGCATATTATATGATATTATCTTTACCAAATTTGCTATCTCTCTACAACTCCATACCTCTGTCAGTATGTGTCTGTGAAAGTATCTAAAATGTGGGCCAGTATGTATGTTACCAGTAGGTGTTTGCAAAGGGCCAATGGGGCCCAGACCAAATGGTGCCCTGCGCACTGTGACGGACTGGTCCAGTGTGCATCGGTGTCATTACATCCACTTCCCCCATGCTGGATCAGTCTACACACAGCACAGAGGAAGAGAGAGACCACTTATGCAGTTAACATAGGGACATAGGCAGCCTGTTTGGGAACAAAGATGACACAGACAAGCTGTTTGGGGGACAAATACATCACATCCACTTCCTGCATGCTGGGTCAGTCTGCACATAGCATGGACAAAGAGATGACAGATGACACCTGCGGCAAAGTGGTGTGGACACAGTCATAGAGAGACTGGAGGAAATTGGCATAGACAAGCTGTTTTGAGGCACTGACCAGTTGATGGCGTTAGGAGCCAGGTACAAGATGGACAAAAAACATAAAGGGCAAAACACCTTTATTGTAATAACCATGCACACAAAGCCAAAATCATAATTCAGGACCATACATCAATAGACAAAGTGGGGTCAGGAATATGGAGATTAGCCATGTCAGGAACAAGCCATGACTCAGGAGCTCAGGTCATGCACAGGTAATCAGAAACACGGGATAATGCACATTACAAACAAATACAATACAAACAATACAAGGGCAAGGAGGAAGCGAAACTAGTCTGAATGGGAAATGGCTGTAGGGTGGATAATGGGCTGGTCCAAAGGAGCGTAGCCATCGCTGTTCATTAGCCTTCAGCTGAGTAACTCTGATAGTAAGCAGAAAAGGAGCCAGACCAAAACAGATGGCACAGACTAGCTGTATTGGGGCATTGATAAACTGTGGCGAAAGATGGCACAGACAAACTGTTTGGGGGCACTGACAAGCTGTTTTGGAACAAAAATGATGATGACAATCTACTTGGGGGCACTGATAAGCTGTTTGGTGGCAGAGATGGCACAGACAAGTTTCTTTGATCCACTGACAAACTGCTTGGCGACAAGGATGGCACAGACAGACTATTTAGGGCACTGATCTCTTTGGTGGCAAATGTGGCATAGGCAAGCTGTTTTGGTGGCACTGAAAAGCTGTTAGGGGACAATGATGGCACTGACATACTGGGAACACTGACACGATGTTTGGCGGTAAAAGATGTGTTTGCTTTTACCAATCCTGATGTAAGGCTGTTCCTTTTATCTATCACTTTCTCAGTAAACACAACAGTATTTTTTAGCAAAATAGAGAACATTTTCGCTATATGTGAACTTTGTTTAGCACAAGCAATTATAAAAATCAATGTATTAACATGACCGAAAAAAAATACCACATATGTATGCAAAAAATTACAAATGAATTCATATTTCAAAATATTTTGTTTAATCTAAATAGTTGTTAGGTGAAAAAAAAATGTTTTCTCTTGGATATGTTTATGATATATAAATCATTGTACATTTGATTAATAACTTTTCAACAAACAAGGGTTTTAAATAAATTTGTTTAGCATATATTTTGGAAGTGAAAATGCTTTTTTTTTTCGTGAGACTTTTTATTCCTATCATATTTGTTACAAAACTGCCTGAAAGCATACAACTGGATGTTGCCAGTATGTGTTAGCAACTTAAATGTCAAAACCCTATAAAAAAGCTCAGAGCTCTATTTAAAACAGGACATATGGCCACTGCGAAGGGCACACAGATTTTCAGACATAACACAGTTCTCAAACTTAATAATTATCATTATTAAGAATGTTTTAAATGATCAAACACATATGAATCTGTAAACAAATGGTTACTGATTAAAGCATAAAGCGTTTTTTTACAGTCCATATTTTCTACAGGCATTTGGTTTAAAATGTAAAGACTTTTTACTGTATGACAGCCGAGCAGAATGTTGTGTGATGGCCAGTCTTGCATAACTACCATATGCGTAAAATCTCCAGGTTTTGCCCAGAGTCTCCAGTTGAATTGCTGCTTCTCTGGTTCTCTGTGTCACCATGCTCTGTTTCCATGTCCCAATGTATTAATCTATTTTATTTGGACATGAATGGAAACAAGTGATCAGATAAACCAGATTAACAGTTAGAAGTATTAGTTGTGATGGTCCACAGTCCACAGCCATGGTGGAAAACCTGAAGGTCAGTCCAAATGATAGAAAACCATGAACGGGACATGGAAATAAGCACTGGGGTAGGGTCAAGTCAGAAAATAAACACCATTCTACACTGGACAACAGCGAATGATAACCTGAGTGAGCCCTGGTTAAGTACTTTTTTTAACTACACTTTACTCTGCAAGCAGAATGAAGACTTAATAGAACAATGTCGCTTGTGTGCCGCACATAGAAATCATATACTTTTTTCAGGATTAGGAGTTGCACTGAAAAAAGATATATCCATGTTTGTTGTCAGAGAGACAAGTGTATTTAAAAGAGTAGGAGTTACTTTGATGAGTCTGGTGGAATATGGAAAGTGTGGGATTAGATGTAACGCTAAAAGTTACATAATGTTCCTGTGAGCACTAAGGAAGAAAATAAGCATAAGCAGAACCAACCTCGTACAAGATGAGATGTTGATTGCTCTATTAAAGGAGTCATTAAGAGATGCTGAACTAGGCTAATGCTATCTTGTCACTTAAAACTTTTCTTAGAAGTACTATTGAAAACAATGAATATATTAGTTTTTGTTTAGTAAATACGTAATCATACAAACAGTGTGTTCTTGGAATCCATGCATACTTTTTTCTATTCACTTCTGTTGAGTTAACACGTTCAAGTTCCACATTTACAGTTTGTTTTCAAATTCATTTCGCAACTAACAAAAAATGACAAGACTAACTTTTTATGAGTATTGATTGATTTGGGAGCAGAATGTAATGAATGAATTGTTGGGTATCAAGCATCACTTATTTGTTATTGAAATATAATTATATTTTTTTAACTCGCCTCCTCTTGAGTAGGCGAGTTGAGAAGTCACCTGCCAACTAACATGCGCCTGACTCAGTTTGAATTTGCTAGTTGTAATTTTAATCATAAGCAGAATTGGAACTTAGTCCATGTCGGTTAGGTAGCAACACATATTTTGTAACATGACAGTCGAGTTTAGGTTTGTTGAATTTGTCCAACTGTTGACATTTAAAGATGGCAGCCCAGTTGCAATTGGTCACTTTTGTATTGACCAAGACACTACATCAGACACACAGATAAAATCACAGGTTATGTATTATTCTAATTTTGTATGCATAATAAAATAAATTCACATAAGGGAAATTATCAACCCCGATTTCCATTATGGGCCTGGCATGGATAGAATAGACCAATACCTTCATCTACATTAATGGACATCCATACAGGTAGAACCATTGGCAACTAGGCTACTACTTGGGAGCCCTGGCCAAATGGATTGGACTTATTGTACCATAATATTCTTTTAATTAAGTATAAGAACCTGGGGCCATGGGTAAAGATGCTGTTCCTCTTATCCAAAACTGGATACAACCTGCTTTTGAATCACATGGCAAGTAAGTGTTTCCAGCAAAAATATGAATAGGGTAAAATTCTACTTAATTATTTAACCATTTCTGAAATGGTTTTGGGCATTCAGTAGTCTCTGAATTATGTTCTTATTATTACACTTCATTATAAAAAGACCTTTACTAAAGTAAGGTCTAAGTAGGCCATTAGGGAAAGAAGAGTCATGTTCTCCTTTGTACTACCAAACAATTAATCAAGTCATTTCTATTATGTAAATAAAAGTGACATTGGCACTCAGTACTGGTTAAGTGAAGAGCCATTGATTTCCATCAGCGGCATGATGTGCATGGTGTCCTAAAAATGACCTCAATGACCTCAAATGAAACACACTAATATATATTGTATTACGTTAATTTCAATCTCATGCTAAATAAATATTTACTCTTATAGGATACAACTGTTCTTTGTAATGCCTACACATAGTGACAATGCTTTATTAAAAAAAAATATTATTTCCCGTAACTGCAAAGTTTGAAATAAAAGCAGAAGACAATTATGATTTAACTGTAACTTAACTTATTATTATTGTGCAACATACTCCAATAAACTGCTTGAAGATCCCAGTATGAGATCTTCATCAGTGATAAGAAAACTGAACTGTCTCCATTTGTTCTGTTATACTAAAAGAGACAGAGCAGAGAAATTATCATAGATATCCAAAGAGAATAGAAGTGTTTGACTGAGATAATTGGGTAGAAGATCATTATATTATAATAAGACAGTAATTGGGGCTTCAAAAAACAGAAGTCTATCAAATTTTGAATTCTTTATGTTTGACAGAAGACACAAAATAGGCAAAAGAAAGAACAAACAAAAAGGTAAACTATGTTTCAAACATGTGAAACGTGGAAAAAAAAAAAAAAAAAAAAAACCACTGAAATCAATCATTGTATAATTTGTTACAATTGTCAGGTATTTGGAAGTGTTTAGTAATTATCAGACTCTTTAAGAACTCAAACACGTAACGTGCATCTTCACTAAGGGCCAGGGCCGGACTGATGATGATGATGATAAGAGACCCCTGGCACTTTTTGGCCAGTGGCCAGCTAATGACATAAGTGTGGTGATGACTAGATATGTGTAGCCCTACTCTATGTTTTTATGGTCACATAGCATGTGGCCAGGCATACCCAGTCGGTAGCGGCACAATACAGTACTACCCCTGGAGTGGCAGATCGGATGAATGTGTGGCACTGTCTGCCAACGACCCACTAGGCATCTGCCATGTGTGACAAATGACCAATGGCCTGCTAAGGGTTTTATTCACAAAATATATTTTTGTTGAATTCACTCATTTTACTAAACATTTTGATGGTCCTCATTATGAGCCTGTCGTGTAAGAAGAGCTGGGTTGGCCCTGTAGGTCAGTGAGGTTTCTTGAAAGTCCCCTTTTCACTACTTGAATTATTTACTGTTCAGTATCAGTTTAGATTGAGTAAAAATACAAAAACATATTATGTGTTGAACATTTAATCCCCAGTCTACAAAAATGACTAATCCTGTACCTAATAACCACTAGTGATATAGGGAAGAAGAATAATTTTTATACAAATCTTGTACAATCAGTTTGAGATATGCTCTCTTGGTCCTTTAAAAGGTCATTAAATCACTACTCTTAAAAGGCACTCACAACACTTGACATTTAACAAATGTCAAATGTTACTACATTTTAATGCATTCTAAAAGGAATCGGAGAATATGATAATCTCGTGGTGGTTTTTCTGTCTATAGAAATGCTTTACCACTATAACCATTTGGCATTCTACAGCCCTTATCCTGACCTAGAGCAGCATCTGCATTTACGTACAGGGGAGTTGACTCCTTGACTTAACTGGGGTGCATTATTTATGAAGGGGCAATACAGGAGCAGATTAACAATGGGGCAAAGGGGTATTTGCCCGGGCCCCTTATAAGCAAAGGGCTTCAACATGCTCCCTTACATTTGTATATATATATACATATATTAGACTTGTGCAAATGGACCCATAAATCATTCAGACAAATTTGTTTCCTGCTCTTTCTGTTCGGACAAAAACCAGATGCCAATTTACATTCGGAAATGAACCCTGGATACATTTCACCTTTTTACACTCGTAATGGTGGTGCCCCAGGGTCCCACCTGATTTTGAGCCTTACCTGGGTCAACGCCAGCATCCTTCTTTGAAAACAAGAACTTGTCTGGCCCTGCATATCCATAATTCAATCATTGGGATTTCATGAAAGACATTTCACTAATTGAACTATGAATTATGTAGGGTCAGCTCAGTCTTCTTTTCAGGAGAAACTTGTCAACTTCCAATTCACTAACTTCAATACATAATGGAGTGGGTGAGTTGGGACCACACACAAAACATACTTTTGTAAAACATTGTGTGGGTTACATATAAAATCTGAGCACTTAATGTATAATTGCTGCCCATGTAATCCTCTTGCTAATTGGCCCATTGCTTCCGTTGCTTTGATGATTTAGCATGGGTCATTTTTTACCCATAACTTCCACTTATCTTCCTGAAAAATATAGAAGATACAACCATTCATCTTTGAATAATGTAATTGATAAGCAAAATAAAATAGGACGAAACAAAACAAGAAAGGCCTTTCTTTAGATTAAATTGTATGATACAAATATACTAAAAATGTGTTCTTGGTGAGCTGACAAGTGTATCTCTAGGGTGCAACATCAAAACTCTCCTCTTCAAATAAAAAAATGGTTAGCCCAGTGCAATACCAATTATCATGCCTGATACTTATTAAAACTTATTCTAAAAGAAAAGATTCCTGAAAGAACAATGGACATGAGTAAATCAATTCCCCGACCAGTAATGGCTTACTCATGGCATTGTTAAACTCACTAGATTAAAACGATACATACAGTGTTGGTTAGAAATCAATTGACATGTTTTAAGATGAGAAATACTTTATATACAGAACGAGAGAGGTTGAGTTCAGTAGGTCACGGTAATATATTTTCTTGGAAACGGTTTCATCTTGTGGGTTTCGTTGATCGGTTTTGTTATTCATTACATAAAAAAATAAAATGTCATCAGATCAATAACATTGTAACCTTGGTCAGTGATAATGTTTTATTGAGGTTATGTATTTTCTAGATATTATTAATGTCTTGGAAAAAGAGACTTTCTGCTACAAAGAATGGGTTAAAACATTGTTGTAGCATTCAGCTGTAAAAAATTATAGTGTCCTACAGAACTTTTGGAATCTTAAACCCATGTTTCTAAAACCGAATGAAAATGATGTTCCAGTTGAATGGAATAGAATGAAATGTGCAGGGTAATTGTCAATGTTCCAATAAAGTACATAAAATGAGCATAACGTTTTAAATAAGATAACCTATGAGATGAGATAACCTATCGCAGGACAGTCTTTATGAACAGTATAAGTGGACAAAAATCATTTTATAAAGCTAGATGCAGCAGAGTAATCGCTTTCTGCAGCAAATTTTTTATAGTATTTTTTTAAGAAACAGTATAAAGTAAACATTTCAAAAAGAAAACATAAACACTAAAGCACTGGGGAAATAATATATACACCGCCAGAGTGGTGCTATATGCAGTTGGTGGCCCTCTTGAGGACAGGGCACCATTTGTAGCAAACAGGCATCCCAATTTATAAATGGAGCAAAGAAATCAGAAGAGCTAGGTCACATCTGAAGAGAGGTAATATATCATTTTAATTTAATGAAGCGAATTGGACTTGTACATATTCCAGCCTAGGGTAGCAGTTCCAGGTAGGCGGCAGTCCCCATCCTGCAAAACTAGAGGACAGTTCACCCTCTGAGAGCTCTGATCCCCCAACTGACAAATATGTCCCTGATTGTACATATATTACGCTCCCAATGGTAGCTCATGTTTTATCATGATTCTAAATTAAAAGAGCCTTTAAAAAAACAAAGGTCATGAGTAAATCAATACCCGAACCAGTAATGGATTACTCATGGAGTTGTTAAAGAAGATAGGTTGAGTTACGTAAGATTGTCACATTTGCGCATGAAATTGTCATGTTTCTACAGAGGTAGACCCCCTTGATGTGAAATGGCTGGACTGTAAAGCAAATGAATGAAGCGAATGGAGTTTTTCATCCTTCAACCGGTTATACCTCAGGCTGAGCCCTTGGGTTCGAGTAGGGTTGGGATGATCCACTTGGCCCCTCAGGACACAATACGACCCAGACATCAATACAGCAAACCAAGTCACCATGCCATGAGACACGGAAACTAGGAGCTAGTTTCCATAGGAAATACCTCTGTAACAAATGGATATTGGGTATTTAACAAATGGGCCATTGCTACCTATCATTATGTCTCACTATATTGGGAAGAGTTTCTTCAGAGACTTTAAGAGTCTAATTGTAAATTAATCTATAAACCTTTCCCTCCAGTCATACTGGGAAGTGTATTTAAGCTGTGTTATAATTTAAGTGGGGTTCCAACATCTTGGCCTGCAAGTCTGCATTGTGGTTCTTATTATAAGGTTTACCAATGATGGTAAGGATGTCCAAGGGTTATTGAGGGCGACTAAAATGCAACTAGGCCAGGTTGGACAATCCCTCTGTGAAGGATAGGGAAGCCTGATATATTAAGGTTCACTCTAATTGTATGTGCCAAGAGTTTTCTTTAGCAAAGAGTGAGAAACCTGGGCTGCACTGATCTGCATTGGTTCTTCTGAAGTCTGGACCAACATGGGGAACTGTTAGGGAAAGCTGGTGATTGAAAAGGTGTAGTGGATATCTGTACAATTTGCTGTCTCCTTTCTTTGTGGTATCAGTGCATCTGAAAGAATAGTCTAGAAGAAAGTCTAGAATATCCACTTATCGGGAACATCCATAGTCGGACTAGTGATGACAAGGTGGCTCTGGCACTTTATTTTCAGGAACTGCCAAATGACACAAGTACAGCCGCACACTGCAACACCCGATCGGCTGCTGGAGCAAAGGTCGGGTTAGTACGGGGTGCTGTCTGCCAATGTGTGCCAAATGTCCAGTGCAGGCCTGGGTACAGCTTAACTTGAAGTCATTCAGAGAGACATATCTGATACTCATCTTTTAGGGCCTGGTCATTCAAAAGTCAATAGACCAATGGCTAAATGTCACAGCAGAGGTGGTACAATGTGCATTATCATAAGTGAACGCTAGGCCTTCTAGAAAGGAGTCTATATGCTATGACAGTGGACTGTTGGCCCCTAATAACCGATACTGCAGATTCACCAGATAATAACGTAATGATTTTTGTGTCACTGCAGTAAGTGCGAGGGTTAATGTAGAGCAAAGTCTAGCTTTTGCCAGAGAGAAATTCAGTTGTTGCTGAAGCTGAAAATCATTCACCAGTCTCAAGTGCTCTTCAAAGCAATATACTGTTTAGTGAATAATAAGGCGCGTTTCAAGACAAACTGCATGCAGACAGGTTGCTGGAATGGGCTCTGAACACAAGTTTCATACATAATAACAATGCATATGACGTACTTTCTCCAGGCTAAGGTGTCAAACTTCTTTTGCACCCCAGGTGTCAGAACATATAGGGATATTTAAGTCTAGTTAAAAAACTTTTTTAACTTTGTTAATTATTTCCTTACCTATGGTAAATATAGGAATATGTCACTATTTTTATCACAGTAGAGTCTGTTCTCGAGAAACAGGAGTCATAAGTGAAGGAACCGCTGCCCAACCCAGAGATGAGAACTTAAAAAATGTTTGTGTCCGAGCGACAAGGAGTTCTTACACTCGATTATGGAGTTGAGTGAAGCCACTGCTTAGGATAAAGAAGCCAGAGTATGTTACAGGCCTGCAGGATAAATTGTGTCGGGTGTATTGGAGATGATTCCCAGCAGCAGGGCCAGACGTTAACACCAAAATAAAGTCCAACGCGAAGTACCACAGGATCAGGCAGTGGATGAGTTAGGCAGGCAGGAAATAGGCCATGGCATTAGCATGCGCCATAATAATTGCGCAACAACATCGTTTGTTGCATTGACCATAATTAATACTGGTTTACCTTTTTGTGTGGCTGTTTTGCATCCCGTTGCCAGGATATTAAATGCTGTTACAATATTACCTAAGGTCAAGCTGAAAAAATGTAACCAGAAATGCCTCTAAAAGTGTTAACTTACTCCAACAAATTCACTTATTTTGGCTGGGCATTCATGTCCTGACTGTAAAAAGAAAGTATTTGTTTAATGGGATATCTCTTCCCTATAACCTCTGCCATGTTATCTTTCAAATTAATCAAAAGAGAATTGTTTCAAAAGTCTTAAATCCATCTTGTCTTAGTTTGTATGTATTCAAGTTGTAACAGTAGCGCTGTAGAGTAATTAATTACATCTCTCCAGGGTTGGAAACACCGTATTTTATGCTGCCCTTATTGTGTACAGGGTCATATTATGTCACATCATTCAGCTCCCTGCATAACACTGTCATTGCTAAACTGGCTACCATTTGAAAATCTTGCATGAAGCCACCAGTAAGATCACCAGTAAGTGTTAAACAGGGTGTTTGACGTCTCCGACAACACTGTCAATTGATTTAAAATATCCTCTGAGAAGTGACAGCTACAGGCAAGTAAAGAGAAATAAGGGCACTTCACACTTTGGTTGAAGGCAAGGAAGACAGATGCCTAAATATCCTCCCCAACCATCACAGATCAGCTTGCTGGAGACTTGGTTGCCCTTACAGCCCATAGCACAGGGTTATATTCACCGGCAGACTTTACAGACATCAGTGTAATTTACTCAACCTGTACTGATCATTGGTGCTTTAAAACATAGGTTGCATCACATGCACTTGGGATGCTCAGGACACATGACAGTTCTTCTAGGGCAGGCATGTCCAAAGTCCGGCCCGAGGGCCATTTGCGGCCCGCGTTCCGGACTGATAAGGCCCCACAGATGAGTTGCCTAAATATAGATCTGTTTTTTGAGTGATTTAACACCTGTTTAGATTCGTCATCCAAGTCACAAAATGAAAAGTATGCCGTTTCCAATAAACTTTGCATAAAATAGTTAATGTGCATTTAATTTTAATGGTTCAAAGAATGTCAGGCAAAATGGTCGGCCCTCGCACATGTTCACTTCATCAAATCTGGCCCCTCTTCGAAAAAAGTTTGGAACGTGCCTGTTCTAGGGACTGTCCTGGACAATTCAAGACACATGATCACTCTATATGGCCAGTCAATCATGGATAGGAAGCATCCAGACCAGCTTCATGGCATCAAGACCACCAGACAAATAATATCCCAGTAAGCCAGCTCTTTCTCCCTTTGACCGTAATTTAGCAGACACACTGGTGTTTAGTACATGACAAAATATTAAACCAATAATCCGTATGGTTGAAAATAATGTTTTATAATCACTTCAATTATCACAGAATTTGTTTTGGAAACTTGACAAAGCAAGACAAACCAAGAAACTAATTGTCGACCATTATGAGCACATGGGCCCAAGGCAGAATTTTGGCAGATGTAAGGAGACTAAGACTGTTAATTGAACGCGTTATCACGAGAAATCAGGTACTGAACAAAATGACACTGAATTGTAATATAGGGAAGGACAAGGATAACAATTCTAGTGTAAAGATTGTTGGGAAGTGCGAGCTTAAGGAAACATTGTCCACATGTAACATGTCTAGCCATTGATATGCAATAATAGTCATGTATCATTGTATCTATATCTTCTAAAGCAGCTGATCACAGCAATCAGGCCCACTACCAACACATTTACCAAGATATGTGCATCTTGTAAAAATATTCATTTATTTTCCAGGACAATCACCACAAAGGTAATGAAAGTGAGCATCCAACTTAACAAACAGAGCCTTTAGACAGCCATGAAGACACTTTTAGAAATAGATGTATATATACGCTTTTCAACTTATACTATATGACCAAAAGTATGTGCACATCTGATCATCACACCTATGTGAGCTTATTGGACATCCTATTCCAAAATCATGAGCATTAATGTCCTAGACTCGCCACCCTCTTGCAGCCTTTATTCTTCAGGGAAGGCTTTTCATTAAGATTTTGGAGTGCGTCCTAATGATTGCATCAGTGGCGGAACTACCGGGGTCGCAGGGGTCGCGACTGCGACCGGG
>VKOC01021026.1:0-21161 GCA_009364415.1 Spea multiplicata | reverse complement strand
AGCAGCTAGAGGGGGAGAAGTAGAGAGCAGACCAAACCACTAAGAAAGCAACTAGAGGGGGGAGAGGTAGAGAGCAGACCAAACCACTAAGACAGCAGCTAGAAGGAGGAAGAGAGCAGATCAAACCACTTTGACAGCAGCTAGAGGGAGGAAGAGAGCAGATCAAACCACTTTGACAGCAGCTAGAGGGGGGGTAGGAGAGCAGACCAAACCACCCTGACAGCAGCTGGAGGGGGAGGAAGAGAGCAGACCTAAAAAGGGAAAACCAGAGATATGCAGCCTAGATGGGGCATGACAGTTAAAGTGATGAGGGGGGGGGGGCATATGCCTGGTGGCAGCATTCATAGTGGAGTGCAATGGGGTAAGGTGAATATCAAAGAGGGGAAAATATTTTTCATTAAGCAAGGGAGCACAGTTTTTACAGTTATGTCTCATATGTCTTGCTGTAGGTTTTGTCAAACTAACAAGAATGTCCTGAGAGGGGCAGTCAATATTCTGTATTTCAGTAAGGAGTTTGATGTTGTCCCTCATAGAAGATTTATTAATAGGGGTTTGGTTTTGATGGCCAATCATTTAACTAAATTTAAAGAATTATTGTGTGGCAGCTGCAGTTTAATGTGGATAAATGTAAAATAATGCACTTGGGACATAAAAATATCAAGGCAGAATATATCATCTGTCAGAGTAATTATATTCGGAGTAATTATTTCTGAGGACTTAAAATATTAAAGTGTTGGCAAAAGCAAGCAGGATGCTAGAGACTTTAGTAGCAGGAAGGGGAGGTGGTTTAAGATTAAGGGATCTCGATATATACAATTTGGTGGAGAGAAAAGCGAGGGAATGGTATAGAAACTAGAAGAAAAATCTTCGTATTCCGCAAATATTCGCCTGTTCCTGTCTACCGCAGCGTTTGTCTTTCTCTCTTTCCTTCTGTATATTTCCGTTATTCCACCCTCTTCCTTTTCTCTTTTTTCCCTTTTCTCCTTCCCTCTTCTGCCTTTCTTTCCGGCCTCTCTTGCATCTCTTCTTACTTCTCCTTTCTTTTATTTCTTTTTCTGATGTCCCTCTCTTCTTCCATTTCTTTACTTTCTCTGTTTTTCATGTCTTTATTTTTTGTGTTGTTTCTCACTGATTGACAACATTTCAAACATTTTCTCTAAATTATGGGACCACCGTATATGGCTAATATATTCTCAGGCAGAATATTATGCTACTCAATGTAAAACCAACAGAGGGCAGCATTTTGTCCGGAAATATATTAGCCATCTGTGGCAGCGTGTTCATTTCCATTTATTAATTATTTAAATAAAATATATTCCCATGATCCGCTGGACTCCCCGCTGCAACAGTTAAATGTCCGCACTCGCGTACATTAATTCTGTCGAAACTTGAAAACGTCTTTTTTTTTCTTTTATTTTTTTTTTGGGGGGGGGGTTTGTATTAAACCGTTAGATACGAGAAGGAATCATGGGAAATATATTTTATTTGAATAAAAATGCGATATATGAACACACTGCCTACATATGGCTATATATAATGTTTGGGACAGAATGACATTGCCCTCTAGTTGGTTAATTAAATAAACCCACCAAAAAAATTTTTTTGGGGAAAAAAAAAAAAATAAAAAACAGCGTAGACTACTCAATGTAATGAACCAACAGAGGCAGCATTTTGTTGCCGAACCTTAATAATTAGCCAATAATATGCTAGTGTGCTCGATTTGCATTATTCCAATAGAAAAATATAGTCCATGATTCCTATGTCATAGTTTCCGTGTAATGGTTTAATACAACCCTGTTGTGCTGCCTCTGTTTGGTTTTACATTGATAGGCATAATCAACTTATTATGCTACTCAATGTATCTTAACCAATAAGGGCAGCATTTGTGTCGCGACGTTATTAATAAGTTATTATGGCTAAGATTAAATGTCCGTACCCAGCACTTGTTTGGTCGGCTGGCGCAGACTTTAAATGTTGCAGGGCGGGGTCCCAGGCTTTTTTTTCTTCTTCCTTTCTGGGCATAGCAACCAGTGGTAAGAGGCCGTGCGAGTGAGCCTATTGGTCGCTTGCACGGCACTTTATCCTACGGATTTCTGCTCCTGTTATCAAACGCAGCATCGCAGGGGTTAATGGGATCGGAAAGCAGGAGTTAAAAAGGCCGTGCGAGTGAAACTATTGGTTACCTGCAGGGTTTTCCTCTGGCATTACCCAATTGGTTGATGCCAGAGGAAGACCCTGCAGGTGACCAATAGGCTCACTCGCACTGCCCTGTAACCCCTGACAGCGAACCTGCGGATTTCCGCTTCAGTCAACTCCTGCGATACCGTGAAGATAAGGTAGGCTAGATGGGGAAGGGGCCGGGGAGATTAGTAGACGAAGACGATCACGAAAATTATTCTTCCCAATTCAGAGCTGGGGCTCCTAAGCTCTTTTAAATCAGGCGCCCATTGCCATACAATACATGGTGGACGTTGACGTCTGGAGGATGGGCTACACGGGGCTACACTGCTTAAAGTCATGACATTTCCAAGCATTTCCGGCAATTGACATGCTTGGAAATGTCATGACTTTAAGCAGTGTAGCCCCGTGTAGCCCATCCTCCAGACGTCAACGTTCACCATGTATTGCATGGCAACGGGCACCTGATTTAAAAGAGCTCTGAATACCATTGGGAAGAATAATAAACCCCATACTTGCATCAAGCGATGGACTGGTCGACAATTTCCAATTGCTTCACATATTAAGCGGAACTAAACCTGAAACTTAGAATCAGAGCCATAAGTAGAGTTCTTGGTATCTGGTGCAGAGTCGGAGGTTCCACGTTGAGCCGATGCTTCTGAAAGCAGAAAGAGGTGCACGACCAAAGGAAAACACCGGCACGCCTCTCACCATATGGCACCAGGGCAGCTACCCCTCTTGCCCAGTTGGAGTTATGGACTTTTTGGTATTCTCATACATTACAACCTAATTAATGATAAAAAATTCCAATGACATCATATAGTCCATGAAACTAGACGGTAAAATAAGAGAAAGTGATTCAAACAACCATACGATTTCATGCCTATTGAGCCTATTAAGTTAATAAAAATGTTTATATTTCAAGTTGAAATATCTAAGAGACTTAAAGAATTAAGTATTTTATTTAAAATGTGTTTACCGGCAAACCATGTAAAGAAACTTTTTCAAACTTCATCAGCAGACATATAATTACTGTGAAGATCTGTGGGGAGGCGCGGGGTGACATATTTTTGAAGTATTTCTGGAGGTCTCTTGTGTGCCTTGTGTGCTAAAGCCTCTGAGAAGGGACTCGTTCACTCTGGATAGCAGCGGAGAGCCCTTATAAATACGACAGACTTGTAGATTCTCCAATCTCTGAGTTTTTTCCTCGGATCAGAAGACGTATTCTCCGTGCTCTGTGTAGATGCCCTGTGGAGAGAGAGTCCACCATGGTTCATGGGAGATGCCTGCTCTTCACCCTTGCTCACCTTGCTATATTTTGTGATTTTTGGAAGATTCATTGCAGTCTTGACTTTAGGAGAACGGCTCCTGCGTGCAGCCTGAAGCCCAGAAAATCCATGCTGGAATACAAGAGTGCCCAAGATGGAGACATCATCATCGGAGGAATATTCAGTGTACATTACCAGCTCTTTGCATCCAAAGCAATGAGTGACCGCCAGCTGACATTGTGTATGTTGTGAGTTATTTTTCATTTACCTAAAATCTGTTTTAATAAAAGAAATTAACCTAAAACCTCAACTTCCCTATTTCTTTTGTTGCCTTGTATGCCTCTTTATTTTTTTCCTTTTCTTTTTCATACCCCTCTCTCACTTAACATCTCTTTCTTCGCTCCCTTTCCCTGCGCCCCCCCACCTCTAGTTCTTCCTCTTACCTTCCACAGTTAATGTGAGAATTCAGAAAGTTTTTTTTTTTGTGCTTCCAACCGTAATTTTTTTTCTTCCAATGAATCCAGGTAGAATTAACACTCTTTTCACCAAAACCCTGACGTCTCAGAACTGTTCTATATTTGATATTCCTATGACTGTAATAATTGGGTTTTCACTTTCCAGGCTGCTGCATTTCAAGTGCATAAAAGTCTTAATATGGGTCTGCATTTTTTATTTATTTATTTTGTTTAAAAAAAAATAGTACTTTTAGTTGATTTGCGTGCATTGACATAATTCCACTTGAAGAAATCATCAAAAAAAAAGGCCAAAGAAGAAAACAAAGGAGGAATCCAATACTGGTGACCACTTCTTTTCTTCTTCTTAATTCTCCATCATATATTATCAAGAATGCCGCAATGAAACCTGAAATATGAAATGTATTTATTCCATTTCCCCTTTATGTGCAGATGTGTATTTTTTCGTTTTAACTTTTTTTTTAATAATAATTAATAATAATAATTTGAATAATATTGATTGCGCTGTTGCCTACTCAGCTTTGATATTTAATAAATCACAAATTAATCCTAGGAAGAAAAGAGATTAATTTGTCCCTTCTAGTATATACGATTTATATCAGATTTTTTATTCTTTATGCTAAATTTATTTAGTTATGTTACGGCATGCGGGTATTTTTAGTTTTTGATAAATATATAAAAATACCACAAAGCTAAAGAGAACCTTATTTAATTTCAAATATATTTTCAACATAAATTTCAAGATAAAGTTATCCTTTTCTTCTTTTGTTTTTTCTCCATCACTTATATTACCTGCTTTCCAAAAACGACCAGGTTTATTGCCATGACTTCTCTCACCTGACTTACATTTCACACGAAGTCTGTTTACAGGAAATAATCCCGGATTCTTTAAAAATGTATTTTAATATTTCAGATTTAATGTCATATTTTAACCCCTTAAGGACAATGGGCGGTCCCTAAACCCATTGAAAACAATGCATTTTGAGCCCATACATATACAGGCTTTGTCATTAAGGGGTTAAACTTTAATCTTTATATTGTATGATTCTATACACAATTTGTAGACTTCGCGACTCTCTAAATCAGGGATTCTGAACTCCAGGTCTCTATGACGGCAAACAGTCCACGGCTCTTCTTTTTCTTCAATTTCTTGCTTTGGACACAAGTGATTCACATTGGTTTCCACCATTTTGATTGAGCTGCCGGTGATCAAATTGGAATCCCCAAAAATCCTCACCGGATTGTGGTCCTCGAGGCCTGGAGTTTGATCCGCCTGCTCAAAATCTTTAGAAAATGTTCCATACGCTCATGAAATGGCCATCAAATTAACTTTGGTTTGGTTTCTCCCCGCAGTCTTTCTCCCCAGTATTACAGACACTTCCTGGCCTTCGTTTTTGCCATTGATGAGATTAACAATAATCCAAATATTTTACCCAATGTGACGCTGGGGTATATTGTGTACGATTCTTGTTCCGATGTGATGAAAGCCATAGAAGGTGTGATGAATATATTATCCGGACTCAAGGTGGCCGTTCCTAACTACTCCTGCTCACGGCGCGACAAAGTGGTCGGTTTTATTGGAGATCTGTCCTCAGTCACATCTCTGGCTGTAGCGCACATCCTCTCGGTCTATGGGTACCCCCAGGTACAGCTACAACTAATTGCTTTTATTAGTAGTCCTGTCAACGCTGAATCAGGGCAGTTAAACGCGGAATGCACTGCTAAGAGAAGTCGTTGGGGCAGATTATACTTTAAAAAAGTTCTGGGTGCGTTTCTAGTGAATACAGGAGTTCAGAGAATGTATTTATCTTTGGAATACATAACGTTGATCCATGAAAAATCTGATTGCCTTTGGAGTCCAGAAGGACCGTTTAACCTATGATATGGCATATAATTCTAATTTAGGTCTTTTTGCCTTCTTCTTGACCAAATGCTGTATTTATGGTGATCTCTTCCCTAAGCTTAACGAAGGGCATTACCTCCAGTTGCCAATTCTGACTCACGGGCTGTCAAAAAGCACACCTGCTTCCCTGGACCCAGGTAGACTATATAACAGACCACAGTCTGGATCAGTAGATACTTGGCAGGTTTTTAACTTTGTCCCATTAACCATACACTCTGTATTCAACCAGAAATATCAGACGCTATATCAGTGAGAAAAGAACCAATTGCGATCCTTAGATATTAACATGTACCTTGAGACCCTGGGATTCTTATACTCCCCAAGTACATTGGATGTCATTATCGTTTATTATCGATTTTATCTATTAGTTGTTGCAGCCCTATTGCAGTAGTCCGTTATAAATGACTTACCACGGCTAAAGGAAGCTAGTTGGTTACTCTTGTACTCAAATTGTGTATTAACAGATCAGCTATGGAACCACAAACCCTCTTCTAAGTGAAAAAAGTCCATATCCATCATTCTTTCAGACAGTTCAAGACGATCGTATGCAATATGCAGCTATTTCAGAATTGCTTTTACGCTTAGGCTGGACCTGGGTGGGAATCATTACATCGGCCGACGACAGCGGAGCAACAGAGAGCCAAGAGCTGAGCAAACAAATGATGGAACGGAAAATCTGCATTGAGTTCACCATTGTACTAAAAAACCAGGAGAAAATAAATGACCGACTCTCTTATACGGAATCCAGCAACATCCTCCAAAATTCAACATCTCACGCTGTTATCATTTGCGGCTCAGTGTCAATACAGTTCTTCCTAACTTTGGAAGAGGACGACGATCCTCTTTCCAGCAAGACTCTAATCTTTTCTTCGTCATGGTCTTTTAATGCTGACCTTGGACAGGCCCCTGTGGCTGCGCTCAACGGGAGCTTGGTGTTTTCCATCCCAAAAAGAAAAATTCCGGGACTGCAAAGCTTTCTACAAAATGTCAACCCTTCCAATCGCCCAGACGACGCCTTACTGGAAGATATCTGGGCGCAATTTTTTGAATGCGCGACTCCGGACCAAGAAAAGAACAAAATATTTCAGACCATTTACAATCTAAAACTCCAAAATTGCTCAGGAAACGAACACATATTAGACATTAGTAACGTAGTCTACGATACACAAAGCTTCCGAACGTCTTACAACGTTTACGCTGCAGGATACATCATGGCCCATGCTCTCCATGACCTCTATTACTCGGGATCTAAGACATCATTTAAATCCAAGACAGTAAGTAGCAGGCATTTATCTAAGTTTTTTTGTAATGGGAATGTTCTTTACATTCCTTTTAATCGTATCGTTGGGTTTTACCATATCTTTTGTAATTATCAAATTAATTATCTAGACCCCTTTCTGGAAAAAAAACAGAGTTTGAGTAAAAAACGTCTTCTATTGATTGTTATTCTCCATAGTTAACTGAAAATAAGAAGTAAAGCCAATCATTACTTTTTCTTCACAAAATATGGCCATAGAGTGTGACGGAATCGCCAATATTTCTGCCACAGATAGGTGTTTTTAAGTAATATTTGCTGGGTGCGCGTGATCTTTGGAAATTGTAAATTTACTTTAGCTTTCCTTTTTTCTTTAGCCTCATAGCCATATTTTATTGTCTTTATGTTAGAAATTGCAGCACTCCATCCAAAAAGTTAACTTTACAGACCCTATAGGAGAGGACATTTATTTCAACAACAAAGGAGCGATCCCCACGCAGTACCACATCTTCAACCACGTCGTCCTGGCTAACGGGACCTTTGTAGCGAGACACATCGGACGCTTTAGTATGTTGGCACCGGAGGGACAGAGACTCATCGTAAACACGAGTGACATCATCTGGAAAAAGAACACAAACGAGGTGAGCATTTTTATTGCTATCTCAACAGAACGTGTATTATGTTATATAACAACATGGCCTCCAATATGGCTTTTCCTTTGTAAAGAAAGCGGATATCCTGGTTAGGAACAATCCTGAACGCCGGCGGACACTTCTATCTCTTGAGTTATTTGAGGTATATTGGTTTGGGATGTGATAGATTTATATCTATATCCAACTGTTTTGTACAAATGACACAAATAAGGGTTTGCCTAATTCAATTTTTAAATTGGGGGAATAAAATCCCTAACGTAAATCAATTAGTTATTACATAAACATAATAAAAAAATGTAATAAAACTAAATCCACCCCAGCAAATTTTCACTTGCAGTATGGTATATACATTACATATACATACATACACTATATGGACATGGGTATTGGGACACCGGACCATTGCACTAACAAGGACTTTAATATGAAGTTGCCCCCCCCCCATAACAGCTTCCACGCTTCTGGGAAGGCTCTGTGCGGCCGGTCAGGTTCTTCCATACCAAACTCACCCAACCGTGTTTTTATGGACCTCTTAATTATTGAAATTAAGGTTTGGGCCCCTTAGTTTTAGTGAAGGCAACATATTAACGATGCCATTACATAAAAATATGGTGGTGGAGAGGCGGTGGTTCGCATTTCTCTTATTTTCCACATACTTTGTAATCATCACTGAAGTCTTTATCTTTTCTTTCTCTGATTAGGTACCCAAATCTCAGTGCTCTGAAAGTTGCAATCCAGGCGGTAGAAAGGTCGTAAAGAAAGGCAAACCAATCTGCTGTTATGACTGCGTCCGGTGCTCAGAGGGGGAAATTTCCACAGAGAAAGGTAGACGCCATAACTACTTTGAAGTAATAGTAATGGTTTCAAGGCCTTCATTTGTCCACCTTGTAAAAGAGAAGGAAAGTGGTTTAAGTAACGGATAGAAGAACAAATTATGGGTTTATGTGCAAAAGACGTTCTATCGGTAATGGACTCTCGCATGGTTATGGGAATCTGAATAAAGTAATCCTGAAGAACAGCAGATATGATGTGTAGCTAAAGCAGTCCTTAAAGAGTCGCTCAGACCTTAACGGCTTCCAGCAGAACCACATTTATGGCTAGACTTTTTACAAGGCGCCTAGGGGCAACCAGAGCAGGGGTGCGGGACCACCAGCAGTCCCCCCCAGAAAACACGCTCAGTGTGTAGAGTTTGGTTTGGTGGGACTGGTACCAGCTTTGCGCCAAAGAATGAGTGGCACTCACACAAGACCTATAGTTTTTAGCTAACGCTTTTTGGTTTTTCCACCAGTATAGCTGTTTTTGAAATATTTAGTTGAAGGCCTCGGGAAGCAGGGATTTGTGTCTAAATGTGGCTGGATTAGCTTTCCCTTATTACATTTCTCAACCTTCTCCTCGTTCCCTTAAAATGGCTTCTTGAACCAATCCAAAACATTCTGCGTATATAAATATGACGCTCACTTTTCTTTTCAGATGTTGATGTATGCATCAAATGCCCAGAAAACCAGTGGCCTAATGAAAGAAGTGACATGTGCCTGCCTAAAATCCTTGAGTTCTTGTCATATGAAATGGATTTTATTGCCTCGCTCTGTTCCTTTTTCTCTATTTTCTTTTCTATTCTTAGCGCCGTAGTACTGGCGTTATTTATTCAGTTTCGTGACACCCCGGTGGTGAAGGCCAATAACCGGACCCTGAGCTTCATCCTACTGATCTCCCTTTCGCTCAGCTTCCTCTGTGTGTTACTTTTCATTGGTCGTCCTGTAGATATAACCTGCATGTTACGTCAAACGTCTTTTGCGGTCATCTTCACCGTGGCTGTATCTTCTGTGTTGGCCAAGACTGTCGTGGTCTGCATTGCCTTTAAAGCCACCAGACCTGGAAAAATCTGGAAGAAATGGGCTGGTGCCAAATTGTCATATGCTATCGTTCTGTCTTGTTCACTCATTCAGATTTGTATTTGTATCAGTTGGTTGGGAATATCTCCACCTTTCCAAGATGTCAATATGCATTCCCACCCTGGAAAGATCATCATTAAATGTAATGAAGGGTCTTCCATTGGTTTTTATTGTGCCCTTGGCTACATTGGGTTTCTGGCAGCTGTGAGTTTTGTGGCTGCTTTCTTGGTGAGGTCGTTGCCAGACAGTTTCAACGAGGGGAAATACATCACTTTCAGCATGTTGGTGTTTTGCTGCGTTTGGGTCTGTGCCGTCCCTGCGTATCTGAGCACCGAAGGCAAGAACACGGTGGCCACGGAAATATTTGCCATACTTGCATCAAGCGCTGGACTGCTGACATGTATATTTTCTCCAAAATGTTATATTGTTTTGATGAAGCCTCACATGAACACAAAAAAACATTTACTTGGGAAGATTAAAGCTTAATTATTTTTTTTTTTTGCACAAAGTACGTCCAAATAACTCAGTTTTCAAATTGAAAAAACTATTCTATGTAAGTAATTAGGGTCAGTCGGCTGTGATGTGCAAATAAACCACAAAATAGTCTCGCAAAAACATAATGAAAACATAGCAAAAAAAACATAATAAAGAATGGAATATTGCAACAAAAAAAACTGTAACTTTTAGTGGTATGAATAGTGACATATCCTGGCCACAGGTCGAGAAGGATTGCAGTCCGCCTGGTACAACACCGGGGGGCAGATCGCACCATCAAGCCCCATTCGTCTACCGTTGACATCTGTCTAGAAAGGGTAAGAACCCTTAGAACTCCCACCCAAAAAAATTGTAAGTAGGGTATTTAATGTAATCAGGGGGTAATGCTGAACATAAACTAAATTGTTCAATAGTTGCACCTACTAAATA
Organism: Spea multiplicata; assembly: GCA_009364415.1. Classification (NCBI taxonomy): domain Eukaryota; kingdom Metazoa; phylum Chordata; class Amphibia; order Anura; family Pelobatidae; genus Spea; species Spea multiplicata. The sequence continues at coordinate 10,615 of VKOC01021026.1, read as the reverse complement.
GAAGGCTATAGTAAAAAGAATAGTAAAATTGTATTTTTTTTTCTCTATTTTGGTATAGGGTTTTTACAGAGTATTAGTAATAGACTTGTGCATTAGTATTCAGCCCAGATACCGAGCATACGAACATGGTGGCGGCAAAACGTATACGAAGACACACAACGCAAGGAATCTTCATGTTCGTCTTCGTCTTTGTTTACTAATCTCCCTGGTCCCTTCCCCATCTAGTCTACTTTATCTACGCAGCATCGCAGGGGTTAACAGGAGCGGAAATCCGTAGGTTCGCCCTCAGGAGTTAAAGGGCAGTGCGAGCGACTGTATTGGTCGCCTGCAAGGGCCTCATCTGGCATCAACCAATTGGTTGATTGGAACACAAAGACGAACACGAAGACGAACATGAAGAATGAACTTAGGGGTGTACTCACTTTTGTTGCCAAGGAGTTAGACATTAGTGGCTGTGTTGAGTTAGTTTGATGGGATAATTGCTGTGTGTTGAGTTATTTTGAGGGGTTAATGGTTGTGTGTTGGGTTATATTGAGGGGTTAATGGTTGTGTGTTGGGTTATATTGAGGGGTTAATGGGTGTGTGTTGGGTTATTTGAGGGGTTAATGGCTGTAGTGTTTGGCGATTATATTTTGAGGGGTTAATGGCGTGTGCTGGTTTGGGGTATATTTGAGGGTTAATGGCTGTTGTTTGGGTTATATTTGAGGGGTTAATGGCTGTGTGTGGAGTTATTTTGAGGGGTTAATGGCTGTGGTGAGTTATTTTGGGGGGTTAATGACTGAGTGTTGGGTTATTTTGAGGGGTTAATGGCTGAGTGTTGGGTTATTTTGAGGGGTTAATGGCAGTGTGTTGGATTAAAACATGTCCTTTGGGTGTATATTGAGGGTTAATGCCGCTTGGCTGCCGTTTATTATTGAGGGACGAATTGGCTGTGTGTTGGGTTATATTGAGGGTACGGCTGTGTGTAAGATGGGATTAATGCTTGTGTTTGGGTTATATTGATGGGGTTAATGCTGCGATTGGTTGGCGTTTATTTAGGGTTAATGGCTGTGTGTTGGCTTTATTATTTTGATGGGGTTTAATGAGGCTGTGGTGTCATGGGCGGTATTATTTGAGGGTTAATGGCTGTGTTGTTCGGGTTATTTATTTGAGGGCGTTAATGGCTGTGCTGTGGAGTTATGCCAGGGGTCCTAAATGGCTGTGGTGAGTTACTTTGGTGGGCGTAATGAACAACTGAGTGTCATGGGCTTATATGTGAGGGGTTAATTGGCTGGTGTGTCCTTGGGTTATATTTGAGGGGTTAATGGCTGTGTGTTGGGTTATATTTGAGGGGCAGCAAAGTTACTCTGTTATACAGGCATTGTATATCTGTTATACTTTACATTGTAGCCGAGCGTCATTTCTTCAGTGTTGTCACATGAAAAGATATAATAAAATATTTACATAAATGTGAGGGGTGTAGTCACTTTTGTGAGATACTGTAGCTAGTGCAAATGGAGGGGGGGGGTCAGAAAACATTGGCTTCCCAAGAAGCTACCATCGCTGTTCGGTTCCATTCACCTAATTTATGTCACAGACATAATGCCTGTTATTACTAACCCTGCATCCGATACGCACCCTGAACCCCTCACCTACTGCTGTAACCCCTCACTCAATCACCTAGTATTCTCTATCCTACCTCCCTGGATTCCCTGCGGATTTCAAAGGGTTAACTTTGGACCCCTCTTGTCTAGCTTCATTACAATTGTTAAGACAAGGTGTGAAACATCTGCATCCTGCATGCAATCACCTTATCTGCCTAGCCTTATAAATTCCTAGGCCCCGCGTTGGAAACGATCTTGCTCGGAAATGTAGCTGCAGTGGACTCATCATAAGTGGACAGATGATAGGAGTTACACTAGAGTGGACTCATCATAAGTGGAAAAGATGATAGGAGTTACACTGGAGTGGAGTCATCATAAGTGGACAGATGATAGGAGTTACACTGGAGTTAAACTGTAGGAAAACTTCAGGGACTGCAACGCCATCTTCACTGGCACTGGCGCTCTACATACTCACAGTATGATGTAGAGGACTGCATTGGGAGACAGGTCCCGGTCTTGCTGGGGTTGCGGGCGGTCAGGCACTGTACCTGCGGGTCCCCTTAATCCTGCGCAGTCCCACAAGGCTGCCTTCTCGCTGCTCCCTTACAGTGTCTCCTCTCTTGCCCCGCCCAGGAACAAAACAGAGTCACGTGATGTGACGTCACTTCCCGTGACTCGGCCTTGTTCCTGGCCGGAGCAAGAGAAGAGACAATGTGAGGGAGGAACTCGAGGGCAGCCTTGCGGGACTGCGAGGGAAATCTGCAGTTCAGGTGGCAGGAGCGGGCGGGAGTGGAACACCCACATTGCGGGAGTGGGCGGGATTGGGCAAAAAAATCAGCGGGAGCGGATGGGAGCGGGATTAAAAAAACAGTCCCGCGCAGGGCTCTAGTATGATGCCCTACTTGTTTCTACTCCTTCTATCTGCACCAAGGGCCGGACTGGGACTGAAAAGCAGCCCTGGAAAAATTTGGAGAGCAGCCCCATATAGTTTATCTCTTATACCCACACGCACCCCTTATACCCGAGTCACACGATGTGCCATTCTTTTTATCTCATTATTTGTATTAAATGCCAGAAAGCAAAAGTGTTAAAAGGCCCTAATAAATGAAATACATTACACAGAATGGGATTAAAACATTTGTTACAGCGAACATTTTAGATGAAAAAGTTCAGTGGAACAAAACACTGATCACATGATTCTTCACCATATTCTGGTAAGAAACTATTATTTCTTTATTAATTCATGTAGACTATTTTTTCATATTTAATAAAAGCTATGATTGAGACATGTTTGGTTTTTTTCCTTTTATTTGCCAACCTACCCTCGAGTTATGCACATCTGCCCCCAGGCTTGCCACTCTGCCCCCCTGATATGCCTTCTAACCCCCTATATGCCACTCTGCTTCCAGAAATGCCTTATACCCGCCATATGTCACTCTGCCTTCCTCATATGCCTCAACCCTCCTATATGCCCCTCTGCCCCGTGATATGCCTTTTAACCCCCTTTTTGCCACTATACCTCCAGATATGCCTTTTGACCTCATATATGTCACTCTGCATCCAGAAATGCCTTATACCCCTATATGCCACTCTGCCATATAGGGGGTTAAAAGGCATGTCATGAGACAGAGTGGCATATAGGGGCTAAAAGGCATTTCTGGAGGCAGAGTGGCATATAGGGGGACACACTTACATACACACACATGCCGATTTTTTTTGTTTTTAACACATACAAAAAAATATACATTTTGTACAAAAAATACATTATTTTAGTCACCTTCTACTTCTCTTGACTTCCATCCTCTGGTAGCTGCACACTCATCTCCTCTATGCTGACAGGAAGTCACTGACCTGACATCCGGTGCTACAGCAGTCTGAGTGTGAGGGGGCGGAGCTTTCACCTCACGCTGCTCCCCTCACTATGCGGCCATCAGACTGCTGGGAAGGTAATCTAACCGGCCGCTGGGTGCTGATGCCGCCGGCCGGCTCTGCTTTAACACTTTTTTTTTTATGTAATATGGTAAGCTGGATCGGCTTGCCATATAAAGTAAAAAAAAAATAAGTGTTAAAAGCCGGCCGGCGGCATCAGCACCCAGCGGCCGTTTAGATTACATTCCCAACAATCTGATGGCCGCATAGTGATGAGAGCAGCGTGAGGGGTGAAAGGTCAGTGCGAGCTTCCACCCCTCACGCTGCATCCCATCACTAGACGGCCATCGCACACGGCTGCAGTGCTGGGTGCTGATGCCGCCGGCCGGCGATACTGTAATACATTTTTAAAATTTAATATGGCAAGCCGGACCAGCTTGCCATATTAAATTAAGAAAAAAAGTATTATAGTAGTGCCGGCCGCCCACATCAGCACCCAGCGGCCGCTCAGATTAGATTTCGGGCAGCCTGGAGGGCAATTGCCCCCCTGCCCCTGGTCCCAGCCCACGGACCTGCCGGCCACCGGGAAATTTCCCGGTATCCCGGTGGGCCAGTCCGGCCCTGTCTGCACCTCTACTCCAGGGCTTCTTCCCTCCCTGGCTCCGTCTTTTTGCGGAAGTGAACAAGAGGGTCCGATAGATTCGTGGAGAATTAGAGATACAGCTTCTTCACAATTCTATCAGAAAAGACTGTCTTGGGGCGGCATCCTGCAGTCAGAGTCAAACTGCCGCCCTGGGTCCCATGTTAGGGCGAGCCATGGTCAGTCTAACCCTGGTGTCCATTCCAAGTTCAGCAGGGGGTTCCAAATTTTGTGGGGGGGTAATCTAGGGGGGCACCTATGGTATAGACCTGTCTTAGAATTTATTAACTTGATATCCTGTATATTCAGTAAAGTATTCAGAAAGTGTAAAATTTATTGATGTAAAACTTAAACAAAACTTTAGGTCCGAGATTGCTGAGTGTTTTGTGAGCTTGGTCCTTGGTGAATGACGTCTGTTTTGCTTTGAGACCTTAAGTCACTTAAGGAGAGAATAAATCCCAATGAATGAATTTAGAACTCGATATTTTTATATGAGCCGCAGCTGCCTGGTTTAATATAAAGTCAGCTGAAGAGAGATAAATACCGGGTCCCGCAGATCACCTGCACCGAGGAGGACAGGAGACGTTATGATGGACAAGCATCTTCCATTCTCTATTATCAATGGGTTCACAATGTTCTTGGAGATCTTCATCTGGTCCACAGTTGGAACATCGGCTCCTGGGTGTCTTCTTAGTGGGAAAAAATGCTTGTTTGAGTATAAATATTACCAGAAAGGAGACATCATCATTGGAGGAGTTTTTACTGTAAATACCGAGTTAAGGGAACTGGTTAATCGTGATGGGACACCTGGACCTGAACTAATGCTGTGTACATAGTAAGTGGGCATTTTCCCTACATTTTATATGTTTTTGATGCATTAAAGATGAGACATCTCTGTATTGACCCTGGGTCTCTGGCAATGACAGCGCTCACGGTGAGCTGCTCGATCACTATTCTGTTACATTTGTACTTTTCTCTTTTTTTCTTTTATGTGGAGATCACAATATACTAATAACCCAATAACGGGTCTAATCGTGTCATCTTCCACAGCATAGACCTCACACAATACAAGAGTCTCCTGGCTTTTACCTTTGCCGTCGATGAGATTAACCGAGATCCAGATCTTTTACCCGATATCACCCTGGGTTACCACGCGTACGATTCTTGCGGAAATGCACAAAAAGCGATAAAAGGCGTCATCCAAATATTGTCTGGAAGTGAGTGGGAAATTCCGAATTATTCCTGCCCGGGACGGGGTAACATTGCCGGGTTTGTTGGAGATCGACAATCTGTCACGACGCTCCCCATGGCACAAATCCTGAGTGTGTACGGATACCCCCAGGTAAGTGGCAGCTGCGTGATGGGGTAGAAGAGCCCTGTGCTTGATTTTTATATGAAATAGGTACAATTTGACTTTTTTTTTTAGTTTGAAGCAGAAATTGCTCATGCATTTATGAAATTAGAATTTGGCACAGCAGTCTCTTTTGGTGTTATAGACCGCCACAGACTATGTATCTGAATAAGACCGATTGTATAGATGGTGGAGCGTAGATCCTTTATCAAGGTTTAAACCAAAATTAAGGGCGTGAAATTTTAGCGTGAGTTGAAAACAAGGAATAAATACAATATATATAATGCTACTGAAGTGTTAGCTGAGTAAGTGCTATATACTGTAAGTATTTAAAAAAAAAAAAAATGCAAATAAGTATTTAAAAATCAAATAATAGGGCAAAAAGAAATACAATAAAAATCAATATAAAATATTAAATAAATATTAAAAACATAAAAAATTTATGAAATGAAAAAAAAAAATTAATAAAAATGTAAAAACACTTTCTCTGGCGTTGTACAGGTGTCGGCCTGACTTTGTGACATTATGACATAATTCTGAGTTCCTATCTCTGTGTATTTGTTCCTCTTTTTATTTGATTATCTGTCGATTGTGTATCGTTGACCAATTAAACCTTTCTTGAGATCTTTTAGTTGTTCATCTCTGTCTTTGGGTTCAAAACAAATGCGGTTATATGTTATGGCTTGGGGGGGAGGTTTTAGATTTTTTGGTGCTGCTGTTGAGGTAACTCGGCCTGTCCATCGATTTGCGGTCTAAGAAGGTTTGGTGTTATCTCTGATTGCTGTAAGTAGCTGAGTTGCCGTTTTGTTGTCGAGTGGAACTTGTGATTAGGATATTGTTTATATAGTGATGATAGACCAGGGGTTTGGGGTCAAAGATAGCCAGGAATCATGCCTGTCCTTTTGCCATGAATAGGTTGGCAAATTGTGGTGACATCCATGTTTCCATTGCTGTGCCCAGTAATAAAAGACCCGACAAAATATAATATGAATGAATATTGTAATGGTTTCACTTGTTATGTTATCTTGTAGGCATTTATTGAAATGGTTCTTCTGTGTGGTATTCTGGTGGATGAGTGGAGTTGTGGACATAGCTTTTTACAAGAGGTCTCTGGATATTTTCCACCCAGCTGGAGATATTTTCTATGAGTGTGCCAACTCCTCGTATTATAGACCTTCCAGGGTTGCTATCTCTATGGATCTTGGAAAGCATATAGAAGGAGGCTACGTCTGGATCCTTGGGGATGATTTTGATGTATGAAGTGTTATCAGAGAGCACATTTTGTTTTTAGTGAGCTCTCTTTTGTAGAGTTTGGTGGGGTCCTCCTTCAGTCTGCTGTAGGGTCAGTTGTCAGAGAGTTGGCTACGTGCCTCTTTCACGTAGTCATTTATGTTCAGAATGACCACATCTCCCCCTTTATCAGATGGGTTTATTGTAATGTTTTTGTTAGCGTTCAGTAATTTCCTGGGTTTTTGTTCCTGTTTACTTGTTAGGCGCTGGTTTGTACTCCACATAGCACATCCAGAATCTGAAATATTCCAATACTAGAAGATGTGGGAAGTAGCCTAATAAAGGCTGTCACTGGTGGATGATCCAGGACGAGTGCAGACATGTCGCACCTCGCGATTGGAACACAAGTCAAGATTTTGACCAATTTAAGCAGTTTTTCATAAATACATATACCACCGAGAGGTGAATTTTTGCCCTACTTTATGAACTTCTTAACAGACACAGTTGTTAACTCGCTCAATACCAACACCAATGTTTGGGAAACTGGTTTTACCCATAGTCTATGAGATGGGAGAGACAGAGATGTCTTCTGCTGTTTGTTATTAAAAATGATGAAAAGCTTCTCTTTCTCTACCTAGATAAGCCACGGGACATCTGATCCACAGCTCAGTGACAGAGTATCTTATCCTTACTTCTTCCGAACTCTTCAAGATGAGCAGACTCGTTACGAAGGAATTTTAATCTTCTTGGAACATTTTGATTGGAATTGGGTTGGAATAATCATCTCGGGTGATGAACGTGGAGAGAGGGAGCTCAGTGACTTGAGCCGCGTGATCACCAGCCACGGGATCTGCATTGAGTTTATCATTACAATGCCAGATTTCTTTGCCAATGATCTGAAGGATTTTGCTATTATCAAGAAAGCAAGGAGCCAAGTTGTAATCGCTTGTGGCACATGCTCTTTGGGCTGTATGAAAACTTTAGAAAGTTCTATATCAATCTTCCAAAATATAACATTTATCCTTCCAGATTCATGGACATCTGTTTTTCATTATAGTTTAAGCGCCATGAGAACATTAAATGGAAGTATAAGCTTCGCACCTCAACGAGTTTACATGCAAGACCTGGAAGTGTTTATTGACAACGTCCATCCATGGAACAGCCCAAATGATCCATTTCTTGAAGACATATGGCTGAAATATTTCAGATGTTTTACAAGAAACATAAGAAAGTATCATTTTTTTATGAATCTGTATAAATTAACCCCGGTAAACTGCACGGGGATAGAACGAATTACAGATGCTGGGAATTATTCTGTTGGAGGCAAAACTTATCTTGTGTACACGGCGGTCTATGCCCTGGCCCATGCTTTACACAATATGCATCTGTCGCTGAACATGACTGCCATGGATATAAATCAAGGAAAATATGATTATAGGAACAGGGTGAGTATTTATCTGGAAAGGGATTATCTACATCCTATTTATATGTGTGTTGGTTTGAGTGACTTTGCGAGTCGGACTCTTTAGTGAATAGACCTTAGAGACCCTGGGTGGTGGTATGGACAGGTACAATGAGAACCATTCCGGGGCTCCTAGAAGAATACGGACATCAGGGGAGGAGAGAGAGGGAGAGAGAAGTAGACCTCCCAAGTGTCCATGTTTGGGAGGTCTACTTCTATGTGCCGTGGGACTGTATACTTACAAAGTACATGCAGGAGGGAGAAGCGTTTCATGGCAAAACTCACCATAATTGCAACTTTTTTTGCTTCCCTTTTTTAAGCTCCACAGGTATGTAAGTAAAGTGCGTTACACAGACAGGCTTGGGAAGGAAAAATTCTTCAATGAGAGAGGAGAGATCCCCAGTGTCTACAGTCTGACCAACTGGAAATTAGTAATAAAACAAAAAAACGCTGAATTAGAGAAACGTATTATCGGGAAGCTGTATGCATCTCCGTCTGACATCTGCCACTTCCATATCTATAGAAGACAAATCATTTGGAAAACTGGCAAAGTAAGTTACACATAACTTCACATCTCACCCAATGCTGACCCAAAGATGTACAGTGCTGCCCCTGGCACTATGTGGGGTGTATAAACTCCCCAAAAGGAATCAGCTACTCAGTTATACTGCTGGGGGGGCACTTTACATGTGCTTGTTAGCAACACTTGAAGTGTTAATGCATGTGTCCTGATATACAAATGCCAATGTCATAGGTCATGGTGCCCTGTCCGTGTTGCCTATTTTCCCACTTTGGCTGCCATCAGTCGCACTATTCCGCTGAGCTGGGACGCAATTAATGGGTCTGTCCTAGAAATGTAGGATCTTTCAGTCATCGACCAATGGCAGTTCTAAATAGAAGAGTAGAACACCATCGGAAAAGATTTTCAGGATTAGAAAGAACGACGTTGTCTTACTTGTATTTTTGGGAAAGGTAATGGCAGTTCACATGATGCAGAGAGGGAAGCTATTGGTGGTAAGCCAGGGGCTCGAGTCCAAGTGATGCTAAAAGGAAAGACAGCTGGGAGCCTATGAAGTTTATTTAGATGAAGAAGGAAGAATAAGAATACTTCAGTACCATTTTCGGGCTACCTCTTATACGTCCTCGGGATGCCTATAAATCCATGAAAGCTACATGCTGAATGCTGAATATAGAACCATAAAAATAATCTTACTTTCATGTATGTTTTAGAACCAAACAGAATCAAATAAAAAATACAAATATATATATATGAAAGATACCATTTAGATTTGGACATTATATGGGCGGTAAGGAAGTGCGTCATCTCCACTTTGGGCTCCAGATATAAGAACATTCATAGTGAATTGGAAAAAAAAGGGCAGAGCAGGGATGGGTTTTTTAGATTCAGTATTAGGGAAGAATAATAATATTATTGCTCTTATTCTCTCAGGTTCCAAAGGCTCGATGTAATGACTATTGTCCTCCGGGATCCAGAAAAGCCCCTGGTAGAGGGTATCTCACTTGCTGCTACCGCTGTGTCCCATGTTCAGAGGGGGAAGTGTCCAATGAGATTGGTAGGACGGGGTTGTTGCCGTAAGGGGGGGTTCCTTGGAGTCGAGATTTCAGCCTGTCATTTATAAAGCAGTGAATGATCGGCAGCCATTACACAATAAGATGCTACGAGGGGGAAGGGTAGATATTTTTTTGAGGGTGCGACATTATTACATCCAAAAGGATTTAAATCACTCAATGAAACAGACCCGGCAGAGCGTCTCTGGGGGGTCTCTGATGGGTTCCCTGCTGCTCTTCACCAGAAGCACTAGCATGATAGAAGGTACACAAACTGACCACACAGGAAGTAAATGAGAACAGCACCAGAAAATTCCGAAACAGAGGTCAGGAGCCAGGCCAACCTCCAAAACAAGATCATGCCAAGGGTTCGGGGGGCAAATTCTAGGCAAGGTACATAAGGGATAAGATGAGACGGAGTCAAAACAAAGCCAAGGTCAAGGCAGGCAACGGTCAAGCAGGGTCAAAAACATGCCAAGGAAAAAAAAAATACCAAAAAAGCCACGAAAACAAAGATACTAGCACAATGATAACTCTTGAAGCGAGGAGACAGGCCAAGTTCCCCATCAGGAATTAAAGGGCTGTGCAAGCCCAATTGGTTGATGCCAGAGGAGGCCCCTGCTGGTGACCAATAGAGTCGCTTGCATGGCCCTTTAACTCTTTACGGCGCAACTTGGCCTGGGGAGACCATGGTTTCTCCGCTTCAGGAGTTAAGGATCTGTACAAGCTATAAGTCGTTGCATTAATAAGAAAATGTTATTTTTGCCCAAAAGCCCACTTACCATATCAAGGTGAACTAAAACAGAGAAAAAAAGGTTATCTTCAAATAAGTGTATTTCAGGGCAAAGTCCAGGAGCAAAGCCTTTGTTATAAACACTTGTCCCCCTTCAGTAGAATTTATCCCTACCTAG
>VKOC01021023.1:0-26017 GCA_009364415.1 Spea multiplicata | reverse complement strand
TATATATATAAATATAATTCTCTAGATTGTAAACTCGTTTGAGCAGGGCCCTCCTCACTTGTTGTTTCTGTCAAATTATTATGTTGTTGTGTCCTGTCTGACCATTATACAGCACTATGGAATATAATGCCGATATATAAAGCAATAAATAATATTAATATTATATATCAATACATGTGTGTGTGTGCGTGTGTGTTTATGTGTTCAGACCCATTTTTTCCATGTGTTTATGTCACTTCCGCAATGCATAATTCCCCATGAATGCAATACTAGAGCTGTACTTTGTTCCGTAAACTTGTGCAATATACATAGTTCTCCGAGTGCACATTGTCCTGTCTTATATTTCCTTGCCAGCTTGCTGACCTAACAGTCAGTGAAGGAGAAACCATTTCTCCTCCCAATCATCCTATCATAACGTAGATAACTACTAGACTCTTGTATTTTGCAACTTTAAAAAAGATGCAAAAGAACACAATAAACTTGCTACTTCTGTATTATAGATGCATTTTGGTTTTTTGTATGAAATTGTGCATTTGAGCTTTATCATTATGATGTAGCTTTATGAGGAATGTAAGGCTTGTCCCTACAAATTTTTGGGGGCCTGAAGGAGCTGCTTACCTGGTTCTAGATATACAGTAAAACAATATTTGCCCATTAAAGTGACCCAAAAAACCCGTCAAAGAACCCAAGAGCAGCTCTAAATGTATGGGGGCCAAAAAAAAAAAAAGACAACATATAGGCTCTTATAAGCAATTCAAAAAGCCTTCAGGATTTTACTTTATCTCATGTTGTGATTCCATATGCTCATGGGATTCAGTAGCGAAAAACTTTATATAAAAATACGTTTGTTAACAATGGTTAGAAAACAATAGTTGGTGAAGCTGTGGAGATATTTGGTTACTAAACGGAAACAAGTTAGTGGCACTAATCATTTGATCCTGGGATGCGCAGGGAAACCACAGGGGGGCGCTGCATTAATATCAGGGCTCCCGCTGCACTTCAGAGTTGCATAACGAGTGAAAGGTTGGTTAGAGCTGTCGGCTCCAGGTGCACGGAGCACTCCGCTTTTACCTGGGATTGGTGCGTTACAGACATAAGGCATGCAAGTGGGCGAGACGTAAAGAGCGTAGCTCTCCATGTCAAGCTACACCAGGAAGGAGGCGCGGCTATGCAAATATTTTGTGATTTCTTTCCTGATTGGTGTTTTGGGGGAATTGTAGGGTCTTCGATTGGCTCGACTTCAATTGGTGAGAGTTTTAGTGGGTGTGTCCTCCCATTGCTTGGTTCTCCCTCGTTAACCTTCCACGGGGATCGCGAGCACCATGGCAGGCGGCAACCCTGGACAGCTCCCGGCTGCTGCTACTCCGGATTCAGACTCCGACTCGGATTCGGAGAGTCTGCGACCCCGGCTTCATGTCATTCACAGCGGCCACTTCATGGTATACTCCCCGCACAGCGATGACAGGCACCGGGCAAAGTATTCAGACCCATTCGGCAACATTGATCCGACACTGACCCGTCTGTTTGAGTGCATGAGCCTGGCATACAGGTAGGGCGTCTACTCTCTGCAAGTGCCAGGAGTGGCATGGACGGGATCTTGTGTGGGTACAGGTAGGAAGTTACAGGATAGCTCTGTGGGTGTGAGGAGTTCTATGGGAGTTAACAATAATAATAATAATTATTCTAATAATAATAATAAATGGTTAAATCTGGCTTCCATGGAAGGTATATTGGGCGATCGAATTTATATTAGTACCTGGAGATTAAGATGTTAACCAATCAATGCAAGGCATTAGGAGTCTACACACATCTGGGACTCAGTGGGTTAAATCTGACTGGCACGGGTGGGAAGTTGACATTAAAGGGGTAGAAGGCACCATTTGAGGAGCTTTTGTAGGGGGTGTCCTGGGTGCTTGTTGTTTCAGGAGTGATGAGGCTAATGGAGCAATGCTCTGCAGGGTAATTATTAGATATGCGGCTAGGCAGTGATGTTTAATCTCTGTCGTCGAGGATGCTAATGGGACAAAGTTCAACAAGTCTGTTGTGGAAGAGCTAATGGAAAAATATCGGTCGCTTTTATCTAAGGACTAATGGGATAATAATCTGCAGCATTGGAAAGCTTAATAGAACGGTGAGTGTCACATCCAGGCTCCATAGTGTCAAATTAGAGCAATTCTGCATAGGATCAATGGCATGAGCAGGGAATAACCCATGGAGAGTCTGGCCATTAAGGGAAGATTTTCAATTTCCCTTTAATGTAGAAGGTCAAATAATGTTTTTTTTTATATTTAAATAAAACATTTGGTGACATATCATTATTATTATTATTAAATATTGCAGTATGTTAAGATCAACAGCAGTGACAGGTACAACAGGTTTTAATTGAACATGTAATTCAATTAAGAGCACAGCGCCTATTATTACTAGTATTGATATAACTTCTTCTTTATTAGATGTAATCTCAGAATAAATGACTCTTAAGGTCATAGAGGTTGCATGTAGGTCATAGAGGTGCAACAAAATATGTTAGTCTTAACAAAAAAAAAGAAGATGAAATAGAATGTTGGATTTGTAGAAACTGGATTTGGTGAGTGGCTTAGTAATAAATATATAAAAAATAACTGATTTGCAAAACACCTAATTTATGGCTTTAACAGCAGGCATATAGAGCTTCAACGTGCATAAATAGAATGTCACTCACTTGGTATGGAAAATGCCAAAAATACTCATTTATTTATTGGGATTACACTACAGTACATATTTTGAATAGTTCGCACTTTTATCCAAGAAGATACAGACCAGCTTATGCAAAATAATGTAGGAAATACATTACATTAAGGACAAAATAATTTAGAACTACTGCCCTAGAACAAGTGTTGATGAAGAAAAGTTAGGGAGTGTTTTCCGAGGGATCTTCAAGGGATCTTCAGAGGGCAGTACAAATGTGTAGAATTTCCAAGGGAGCTTGTGGCGCATGATGTAGCATTCCCTGAAAATGTATTATCAAGGCTACATTTTTGGTGATTAATTATTTCTTTTTAACAATGTGGAATTATGTTTGTAATGCGGCATTTAGTTCTAAAAGTGTTACATTGAGCAAAGTAGATGGGACAAACATTATCTGTTTACCGTTTATTAAAAATGAGATTTATAAACCGGGATAATGAGCAGACAATAAGGTGACGTCCAGGTGCATCATGGAAAATATTAGCAGAACAAAACGCGTAGGCCCCATCTGTTATTATAGATATCTTTCAAATATTGGTAAGTTTAACCATTTTAACACAACCTAAAAAAGAAGGTTAGTCAAGGAAGTAACTCATCTGTTTAGGTCTAAAAGATGTTTTCTGTATTGAATAAAAAGTTGTTTTTTTCTTCCTGGTCTTGGCATGTAAGGATCTAGTTTGAGTTCCCTTCAGTGTTAATGGGGTGACGGTGGATTATGCTGCTGCCGAGTACCTGGTGTTGTCCCTGTTCCGTCCTTTGCGTCCCCTTAACTTCGGTGGTCTAGCGGCAGATCTAGAGATCTGTTCCTCTAATGGCACTGTTCCGTCTGAAAAATAGATCTCTGACGAATAGACAACCAAGGATCCCATTGTCTATATTTTTGTGTAACTATATTTTCTATGTTAAATCTGGCACGAATGACACCTCCCTACATCACCTCTAAGTAGATCTTTAGTAGATGAGGCCCACGAGTGACCTGGGTGTCACTGGCCGTTGGGTGCAGTGTTTTGCAGGGTGACCCTGTGGGTAGCTTTTAAATTATTATAGCATTGCTGTAGTGTATAGATATGTATTACATGTGTGTGCGTGGTCATATGTACATAAAATACATATTACAACAATGTATAGAGTTTATATATAAACTTTCCAGCTAACCCTGCCGAAATAGCCCCTGTTTGTCTAACGGAGGTCTAACTCGTGCTGCACTTGTCTTTCAGAGGAAAGGTACATTATATGATATCCCATCGCTGACTTATCTACTTATATACATGCATACCTCCCAACCTTCCTGTTTTTTTTAGGGATAATCCTCATTTTTAGGCACTGTCCTGCTGTGCCGATCTCTGATTTCCCTTGACAGCTGTAAAATCAATGGAGGTCTTTACGGCTGCAGCACAGACTTCACATAAGATGTGTAAAGCTAAAATGAGTTCCACATAGTTGACCAGTCAGAAATTGATAAATCAGAAGAATTCTTCATTGGAATAATTGATTTACCCAAAGCTACAGATAATGAGTGGGTGATTGAAGCGATAACAAATGTCGCCAATATTGCTTACAATATTGGAATATGGAAATCAAATGCATACAATTTCCAGGCGACGGCAAGCTCTACTGGGTCTTCAAATAGCATTATGCCTAATTCAAAGGGTAAATGCCATTGATGGAACAAATAATGAAGAAGAACATAAACAAGTATTTTTAACAACTATGCTGAAAGGTTTGAAGGAATCCCAGTATCTTTGGATATCAATGCAACATTAAATACAACTAAACCAAGATTCTCGTCAAGTAGTGCACACCGTGCAAAATATCCATGTTGCTCTAAGAGATTGTTGTAAATGGGAACTTTTAAGAATGGAGGAAATAAATATTATAAAAAAAACAAGACACCTACTGAATGGGTTAACACTATAGGGTGTTGGTGGGAAAACCTGATGGGGTTCTCAGAATCTGTATTGTTCCCAAGGAACTGAATAAAAGTATCTTAATAGAACACTTCCACTTACCAACAAAACCAGAATTGCTTGGGGAGCTATATGGAGCATCATTGGGATTTTGGCAGATCCTACTGGAGGAAGCAAACATGAAGCTCTGCACTTTTAGTACTCCATATAGGAGGTACTGTCACAAACGACTGCCCGTTGGTCTGTGCTCAGCACCGGAAGTGTTTCATAGTTCAAGAAGTTGCTGCATGGAACTAATTCCAGGCATAATCATATTCATTGATGACATTCTGAGCTGAGGTAAAACCGTTTGAGAACATGATAAAAGACTGAAGATGGTGGTCCTAAATGTTGCTAAGGAGAATAATTGGAAATTTGATTCAATATTTGGGTGAACAACACACACGAGGTTGTGCTTTACCAGACATGAAAAAGATTAAGGCAATTAGAGAAATGCCACATGCAGGAAATACAATGCTTACTAGGAGTGGTGAACTACCTTGGCAAGTTCATACCTATCAGACAACAATGCCTGGCAATGGTCAGAGAATCAGGGAAATGCTTATTACTGCACAGAGCCTGCAATTCTTTCATCCAGCATCAAAAACAAAGTTTTCAACAGATGCTTCACAGAATGGATTGGGGGCAACTCTATTTCAAAAACATGTTGTAAGGACTTACCTGCCCAGCAACCGCATCCCAAGATGTCAGGCTGCCGCTAACTAGTCTGGGGAGCTGAAACCAGCGGGTCACGGTCACCTGATCACGGCTGCTCGTGGTGGGCGGTCACTTGATCACGGCTGCTTATGGTGGGTGATCGCGGGTGTACTGCAGTTGCACCTGTGACATCACTAAAACCAGGAGACCGCCCATACTTTATTGACCTTACATTCCTGAATTATCTTTGATAAAAGGGGTACTTTTGAAAGGGAAAAAGATTGTTGTACCAGCGGGTTTTCCAAGTCAAATACTGAAAAGACTACATGAAGGTCACTCAGGTACAGAAAAGAACACAAGACAAGCTAGAGACATTTTGTACTGGCCAAACATGAATGAAAGCATTGAGACAATGATCACTCAATGCCACACCTCAATAAGTACAATAATCAAAAAAGGAAAAACTATTTTGGCAAGACATGGAATTCCAAGAGGAATAATATCAATCAGTGGTCCTCGGTTCAGTTGTGGAGAGTTTAAGGTATTTCCAGTACCTATGAATTTGAACGTCAAGCATCCAGCCCAGGATATTTACAAACTAATGGATTAGTTTGCATTTGAGTAAGTTTGAGTAAAGATACATAAAAACATACTTTGTAAGGCAACAGAAGAATGTGAGGATCCATGTCTGGCTCTTCTCAGCTATAGAGCTGCTATAGTCACTAGTCACTATAGTCACTGGCAGAATTATTGTTCGGCAGCTGGTTACACAAGTACGAGATTCCCACAAAAACATGTAATAGAAACCAAACTGAAACGAAGAGTAAAAAGTGATGCATAATATAACCAAGCTGCGAAGCCTTTGGAGAATCTTTATGTACAAACACCTGTATGGGTACAAGATTCATACAACTGGAATTCTGAAGGGACAGTTATCCAGCAATATTCTCCAATATGGCCAATGCTTACATAGGAATCATGGACATTTAATGGATATTCCATCAGTTCCCAACATTCTGATGACAGAGAAGGAAACCTATGAGGATACATTGAACACCCTATTGCAGCAAGAATAATGGCGATGCCAGAGAAACTTGTAGTTGACTAGAAATCTACTTAAATATGTTTTTGTTTTCTGTTTTGTTTTTTTAAGAGAGAAAGGGAAATGTGTCATATCAGTTGGCATGATCCATTTTCAACCAGTTGCTATGTGCCCAATGGTGTAGGACAGGAACAGGAAGTGGTTCCTTGTACTCTGTGTGTGGTGTCATGGATCGCAAATAAAGTTTACAGTTATTTTGACATATGTCTGATCTCCTGATATACAAGTTAAACAGGTATGACTTAAAGCTGCCCCCCATGTTTCCTGAAATGGGAAGAGCATTCATGAGGCAAACACGTCAGGGCACTCATGACTTACAGTAGGGGGACTGGCTGCGACATCATCAGGACCACCTGCCAACAGCAGCCGGACATCTTACCTGCATCCCACAGGGGGTTCTGGGTAGCCGGAGCCAGAGAGTTTCCAGGTATACTTACACTGTAGCGTTTTTTTTTCACCCAACTCTATATCTAGAGCTTACATTAAACCACAGTTACCTTGTCTGATAATTGCCAGGTTTATGGTTTCCTTTTAAACCGAACAAGGGGCCCACCTTAAAACCCTAGCTCCCATAAGATTCAGTGAGGGTTTTCTCAGCAGAATTACGTAGACCTATGTTATGACCTAGTTTTCTCCAATTCATGGTTAAGTACATAAACGCTGCATTTATAAAACATTGGAAAAAAGCAAGCTGGGTTGTATAGCGAAAGGTGTTAGTAGCAGAAAGAGAGAGGTGGTTCCGCGTTTACAGATTTCTGGTTAGACCTCACCTCACTGAGTATTGTATAGAGTTCTAGAGACCCCGTCTCCAGATACACGATATAGACATATTGGAGAGAGTTCAGAGGAAGGCTACAAAAGTGGTGAATGGTTTGCAGATAGTCCAATATTTATAGCTTGGATAAAACATTTAAATACTTGAAGGGATTTAATGAAGTACAGAAGGGAAAGTTATTTCAAAGGAGAAGAAATGTCAGATCAAGAGGTCATAACCTAAAACAAGAAGGCCAGAGGTTTAGATGTAATGCGAGGACATTTTACTTTACAGAGAGCGTGGTAGATAAATGGAATAGCCTCCCATCCCGAGTGGTAACTGTTATCACTGTAAATATAGCTGTTATTTAGGGTATTCAGTCATCTTTCATTTCAAGAGTATCGGTGCCACAGAGCAAGTATGCCGTGTGTGTCTACTTTTATTTATATAGCGTGAACATTAGGCAGACAGGATATTTAAAAAGAAAATGAATCACAAGGAGCTTGGTAACAACCAGCAGAGATAACTATCCTGTCATTTTTAACGTAAAACAAAATGAATTGCGTTTGTTTTAATCTGATGCTGTTGATATCCAGCGACATTATTTATTTATTAATAGTGTGTACAAGGAACAGTAATGTGAAAGGTCCTTTGCGAAGAACCCATTGTGCAGCACTGCAGAATATGATGGTGCCATATAAACTAATTAATAATAATCATGTATTTAACCAGTTTCTAGATTAAAGACCCCGAATCAATGTTTATTATTAATATAAATAATAAAAATAAACTACTAACTAATTTAATCACTAAACTAATCTAATTAATAACTAATTTTTCACTTTTTGCACAGTACTGTATGTTACAGTGAATGTGTATCTGTTAGCATGAGTGTGAATGTATAAGTGTGTGTTAACATAAGTGTGTGTATGTGTGTTAGCATGAGTGTGTGTGTGTAACTGTGTACGTTTGTGTTAAGGTGTGACAATGCGTTTTAGTGTACGTGTGAGTAACATGAGTTTGTATATGTGTGTGTAAGTATGTGTGCTAGGGTGTGTGAAGTCTTCTCATGATTGTAGACAAAACATACGCCTACCTCGCAGGATTATTTATTTCACCAAATAAATAATCCTGCGATCATCCACATCTACAGCAGTCTTCCGTGGCCATCCAGGCCTCTTGGCACGCATGAGCTCACCGATGTATTCCATCTTTATCATAATGTACCAAGTTGTTGATTTAGCCACTCCTAATGTTTCCCCGTATCTCTCTGATGGGCTTTTTTGGTTTCCAGTGTAATTATGGCCTGCTTTACTTCTACAGCTCTTTGGACCTCATATTGAGAGTTCACAGCAACAGCTGTCACATTTGGAATCAAGTTCAGACCTTATAACTGCCTAATTGTTAATGAAATAATGAGGCAGCAGCCCATACCTGACCATGAATCAGCTTGTCAGTCATTTGTCCAGTGACTTTTGGTCCCTTGAAACGAAGGAGACGCCAAACAACAAGTGCAGTAAATCCTAAACCATTCACCACATTTGGGTGTAAATATCCTCAAGTTAAAGTCTGCACTTACTCGATTGCTTCAAGTTAAAATCCAGTTAAAATCCATTGTGGTGGCATATAGAGCCAAATTTGTGAAGATTGTGTCACTGTCCCAATATTTATGGACCTCGCTGTATGTATTCATTCCACATGTACACTTTTTTGTTTGTTCTCCAGAATTGTTCAACTTTTTTACTTGAGGAACGTGGTCCTAATTTAAATGTGTAGACCAAAGTGAAGAATGCAATACTTTATGACCCAACACAAGGGGGGTATGTACAGGTTCTAAAGTACTTGCTGGTGGGGTGTCGAGAGGTTTTTATGAAGCCTATGACTCATGGTTACAGATGCGGTCAACTACTCTTTCTGTTTTACCTGTCAAGAACCAGTTATTGCCATGCATTGATTTTTTTTTTGTTTACTTGACCAGACAAAGCTAAAGATCTTGATAAAGTACATAATTATGATTAGGTACATATTTATATAAATATGTGTATGTATTTTTAATGATTTAGTGACCATGTACTTTGTGCTTTCAAGTATAAGATACAAGGTGATAGAGATAAAATATCTGAAAAATGTAATTGTGACCCCTTTGGGTTCCTGGATGGGAATTGAGGCAGATGGGTAACCTGGAGGTGATGTTATAATATAATAAACCAAGAACCCAGTGCCTGGTTATGTAGGCAAGTAATCTTTGTGAACAAATGAATTTCGAGAATTGTTGGTAGAGACTAAATGCTAGGGGTTACTTGTTAAGTATGACAATGTGCTTGATGATCCTCGATAGGGAGGACAGTTTTGGACATATTGGAATATTTGCTTGCCCGTCCATCAGGAATGGCGGAACAGTTAAATATGAAATAAAAAAGTGACCTTACTTGATTTTGTGTTTGTTTGAAGGATATGTTAAAAATTGTGTACAAAGTATAAATGGAGGGCTTTCATCATGGTATATAAGGTTTGTTTATTGAGCGCCAAATAATGCATCAAAGGGGAAGGAAGCCAACCAAGTGTGTGCGTGTGTGAGAGATGATAATAGTCTGTGAGGTTCGATGATTTAGTATTGGGGTGGGCAAGGTTGATGGATTTGTTGCGTATGTGGTTGTTTGCTTTATTTTTTGGGTGATTGAAATGAATAAATATATTATATTTGTAGTAGTTTTTATTAAACACGCGATGATTGATGCTTATTAGTATTTTATTGATGACAGCTGTCATATTTGCAATAAGTGTGTGTCTTTATGTGAATATCATTACTGGGACCCAAGATCGAGTGCCCAACGTGAGGATATTATCATAAGGAAAACTTAAATTTCAACCTATTAATACATAGATCAATATGATTTACTGAGGGGGGAAAAAGGCAAATAATATGAAAAGGACGGATAAGATTAGAATGGAGAGTGTGGAGTTTTGTGGGGTATAAAAAAAAAATGTGTGATTCAAAATGTTCATTCATGCCAAAGGGTGTATTTCTATTTTTTGCCTAGATCTTTTGTTAGGTCGCTTTCTCTCCAGTTTTTTGTCACTTTAGGCATGAAGGATAGTTGACTTCTGGTGTTTAAGAAAATGTTTATAGTATAATAAATGAGAGGTTGTATTGTTAGTAAAGTTATCTACAGTAGAAATCTAGTCTCTCGATTTATAGTTCACAACAATGGTTAAATATCCAGAAATGTGTTATATCCCGGGATACGCAACTGACTTGCACGTTTGTGTGTAGATATCAATGTGTAGTTTCAATAAATATGCAATTGAACCATTTGTGGAATTTGGGTGGATCAAGTCTTAAATATCCAGCAAAGTTTGGGGAATGTGTGCTGCTTGAAGATACTGTTCCACTTAGACAAAACTTTTAACTGCACTCTAGTGTGCTAAACAAATGCACATTAGTAGATCTGTCATTTTAGTACTTCATCTGAAGATTTAATTATATAAAAACAGCACAAAAATGTTTAATATACATTTCTGGTTTATATGGCAATACCATTTTCACAATTAAACAATTATTTCTGGAAATAGATTTTGCTTTTCAACGGTACTAAAGTAGATAGGTTGGACAACACCATAAATCTAGTTGTTTTTATTTTCACGAGGATTTGGAAATTGTGTAAAAGTGCCCCTTTACACGCTTAAAAAAATGTTTTCTCAATCGTTCCCTGATGGGATTAAGAGAAAACCTCCTCAGTTTACCTTCCAATGCTCGCGTCCTACCTAATGCTTCAGGGTTTTCTCACTCCTACAGGAAAAGTTCTGTCATCAATACTTTGGAAATAATTAATGTTTGAGTAAACATTTTTTAAGAGTTTTTACTAACTTTTTGATATTTTTACAAATATATCCAACCCAAATCCATATAGTGATCTGCTAGGACAGGGGTGTCCTATTACTAATATCAATTACTAATATCAATTACTAATTGATATTGTTAATCTCAGGTATGACTGATGGAGAAAATTCCTCTGAGCAGTGTCCACCATGGTTTTGTGAATATTTTGTTTTTGTAATTATTATTTTGGAGATGTCAAAGCAAAGACCGATTACATATTTGACTAGTATAATATTTGAAACTTTCACCATAAACGGTGGCATGTTAAAAAAAAAAAATATAATATTATTTACCAAAAAGTAGACTTTTGAAGACAACATACAGCATGAAGTGATCGTACATATATAGCAAAGGAGCCTCCAGTTCTAAGTTCTTTTTTTTCATGATACACTTTGGAGATACCATGATTATATAAAGGTAGGTAGTTAATGGTTGATGATGTTCATTTGTTATAGTCTCTAGTAAAGTAAAATTGACAAAATGCATTAAGGTTATTTTTGCAAAAAGACAGAATGTTGCAGAGTCTTGTAATACCTTTTTTATTGGACTAACAGTATTTAAAATAATAGACGAGCTTTCGGGAGTCCTCCCTTTATCAAGTCAAAAGCATTTCTCAAATGTTTTGCCTTTTTTTTGCATTCTTATACACTGGACTAATACGACTACCCCAAACTACAGTAAGGTTATTTTTGAAATATTCAGGATGTTCTATGGATGTCTTCTGAAAACGTTTCCTAACTCTTGCTCAACAAAGCCATGTTCTCAGCTTCTAATATTGGTTCACAGTGGCTTTGACACAAGATGGGGTTTATTCACAAAAGAGGACGTTTACAGGAGGGTTTTAGTTTCAACTCACCAAACTCATATAATCCCAAGTGAGCTACTCTTGCAAGGACAGCAAGGTTACATTACCTTACATTTATTTATATAGCTGGCAACAAATATATAAACATAATATAAATGAGAGGTTTTGGTTATATGAATTGGCCAAAGCATAATTAAGCTCACCCGCCACGTCAAGGCACACTCTCAATAGGGTGAGAACCTACTCACCTCCTACATAGTGGGCACACAAAGCAGTTTTTTGTATACATTGTACAGCCAATACACTGTGCATGCTTACACCTGTTTGGTAGGCCTCGTATTATACATTTGTATTATTTGAGCCTGTGACTAGCTTAGCGCACCGACATTTTCTCTTTTCCCTATTTATTTATATAGCGCCAGCTAATTCTGTAACCCTGTTGCCTACTGACGGTTACCTTATGTAATGCATAGTTACATCAATGAAAGTCTCCTTACTTGTAGAGTAGGTTTTTATGCAAAACCAGCTCACTTCTTCTTGTGGGTGAAACTTACTATAGTTATGCCTTTATAGGACATAGCTACATCAGTGAGTCCTGCTTTAGTGAATACATATCTCTAATTTCTGAAGGCTGTTAATGGGAGTTTCTACCAGCCTCCTGAATAATCAGGGAGGAACTGGTTTCTCTGCATCTCACTGGAAAACAATGATGGAACTGTGATGTTCTGCTGGTTTCTTGAAGAGGTCCAAGCAGTTATTCTTATGGTATCCTGTTGATGACTAGAAGAGTTTTTGAACAACCTGTATACATTGACCCATGGTTTTGACTTTCGGATATTTTCTAGCAGGGTTAATGGCGAAATGATCAGCTTGAAAATATAAAATCTTAAAGAGTCATTTTTGGTGGCCTCTTGAATTGGGGGCTTCTCAGTTGGTCAGCAAAAGGGTAGAGATGTTGTGGTGATATTTTAAAGATGTTAATGGGGTACGTCTTTGCTAGTCTCTGGGAGGAGTTTGTGAGATACGTTTCGACTGCATTACCTTGTCAGTTCCTTCTGGGGAATGTTCTGTGGGATAAATGCTCTACTGCTCTCTCTGGGTGGAATTTTTAGGAATATAAATAGAAGGATACTCTAAGTAATATCTATTGATGTAAGCTGTAGAAGGTTCTTAATTACCTTTATGCGGTTATGCTTTGTTAAGGTGTTCTGATATTTCCCAGCTATATTTAAATCACCTATCGGGGTTCTCAGCTTATCTGGATTTGACACGAGAGAACAGCACCAATGCCATGTGCCTGTGACATATGTGTGACAGGAATGCACAGATGCAGTTTTTCTCACCTCTCTGAAAATGAGACTTCTTCTCTGGTCACACGTCGAAGCTTTAGTCTTGGAAGAATATACTCGGTGCTGAGAAAGTTGGACTTTTTTATGTTGTGCCAATGTGACAAATATATTCAACTTTAAGTGTATATGGAATCTTGTCAGTACCAGTTTGCAGAGCCTGTAATTCTATGTTCCTCCTCAAAATACTGGTAAGGTCTCTGTGAAATAGAGATTAGTTAAGTCAAGTCAACCTGTTTCACTGATTTATTAAGCTCTAGTAGAAGTTTGATATAATAAAAGGAGAGATACAAACGGCATGACTACCCTTTAAATTATTAATGTATATTCCGGCAATATAATGTAGAATCTCTGTGAAAGGGTAAAGGAACAGAGCCAATTCTATGTGCAAAATACTTCAAAATGCAGGTGCCGGCACTAAAATTTTAGGCAGTATTTAGGTTAGAGTCATTGTTACGCTGCCCACAGGGGACAGATGTTTGGTTGCTTAATGGTCTGTGAGCCTTCCAAATGTAAATATTAACACTGCACAAAAACAACAGACAGGGAAAGGTACAGGGGTTTTCCCCTCTTCTTGTGTCTTAGGGTGTCCATAAAAAAGATTCAATCCCCCCCAGCCCGCTCTGCGCTCCCATAATCCTCAGACTGGGATCAGAAGAGGTTTAATCAAATGTCTGGTCACTGATTAATCAGTGGCTAATCGGTCTGTATAAATTGTATTCCTAGAGCTTTTACCGCGCTGTGCCTCTGTGATTAGAGGTTGGCAAACACTGACTTAGATAATCAGATGCACTAAAATAGCGTTCCATATTTTTAGTACAAGCAGACACCCAGTTCCTAATATTGTTTTTTTAAACCCATCTTACAATGCATTTTATTAGTATTTTAGTTATGTATTTGTTATAATGATATTGAAACATTAAAACAAATATATTTCAATCATTATCATGTTGACAAAGCAGTCTGTCTGTTATTTTTTTGAATATACCACCCATCTATATCTGATTTTCAATATTTTTTTTTTATCTTAAAGTGGAAAGCTGGTTTCCCCAAAATGGAAGACTTTTAAGGGATTACGGCTTCCCTGGAGTGATAAGATCCGTCTGAACAATGCAATCTGGAGAGCCTGGTACATACAGTGTAAGTACAAACTGACCAATTATATAATAGAAGTAGAGCATCACTTCCACAGTGTGGCTAATGCACTGTGCAGCAGAGCTATGACCTCAATATCTATAGCCATCTATAATATATAGAAGGAATACTATTACAGATAGGGCAATATGTTAACATTGTTCTCATGTGCCTTAAAGCCTTTACGTCATTTATTACTGAAACTGCAAGGGCCACTGCATGTTATTCCAATGACTGAGAGCACTTAACTATTTTCTAGCCTATTTTCTAAATAAATATGTCCATAAATATGTAAGCACAATTATTTTTCTACTCATACAGTAGCTGTCTTTAGCTTGAAGATGGTACTGTAGGGTAAACGGCTTACAGCTTGCTAGACTTGTGCATTCAGGTTTGTATGAATTTAAATCAAATGCAATTTGCCAAATGTAATTCATATTTCATTCACTCTCATTCACGCTCTATCACACGCTCATTCACGCTCTATCACACTCTCATTCTCGCTTCCATGTCCCTATCCCCTTGCTGCACAGCTCTGCTTCTTCTCTTGCAATTTTTCTTTGTCCGCTTCTCCGTGGACCTCCCGGTGATTCTGGCCTCTCTGTGCAGTTCTGCTACAGAGTGGAGCCTCTGGGCACACCCTGTCTCCAATTGACCAGAATAATGCAGATAAATTCGCTGAGAAAGAGAACAGTTTCTGCACCCCTCTCTCTCTCCACTAATCTATCTGTCTAATCCAGTACCTGCATTTGTGACAGAATGATCCAGCCATACTGTGGAGTCCGCAGGCACAAACTCTGCTCTATCAATGCCTCTGCAGCAGGTTGTTCTGCTGGGTGCAACATTGGAACTTTATATTATTGGTAAAAGAGGGGAAACACATTCAATCCCTGTTGACCCAGACCCCTGGGTGCTAAACCCATCAGATCTGGCATCAAGGGAGTCAATACTGCTGGTACAGCAAAGTGCCATAGAAGCAGCAGCAAACTGAGCAACATGAGCGTTTGCCCAGACTCCATTTCAGAAAACAAAGACTCCTGGGTAGACTCATCTTCCTAATTCTCATTCTGGTAGCACCTCATGAGGCCACCCTTTTTTGAGGCTACTGTCCAAGGGTACTTAATCCAGCGGCCTTGAGCATGGCAGACAATGCAACTACTGGTCTCTGTGGACAGCATGATTCCTGCCTTCCCATGTCCTTGTCCAATTTGTCCCCAGTTCTTGTCACACCTGAGCCCCACCAGATAATTGAGGGACTTTATATGCTAGGGGTGCTGTGAAACTCCCTTTCTGGAGCACTGAACTTCCTGGCTGCAGACCACTGCTCAGTTCCGTGGGCATATGCGTGGCCTAGACTGTCTCATTTTTGTTTATTCTTGCCTGTTCTCCAGTCAGAATCATGCAGGTGTAAGTGCTAAAAGGAAGTGGAGTGTGACTAGCTAAATGTTGTAGTTCAATTGGAGAAAGCTGGTTCCAACCAGAAGCCTCCAGCCTGTAGGGTTCCCCGCTGCAAAGATTACTGAAATGATATACTGAGATGGTGCCTGGTACAGGATTATGAACACTTTAGTCCATCAGTAATCAAGTGTGCATAAACACCTTAAGACGGGTACACTGTATTATGGTCTGTATCTACTTTTAACTGTCTCTCCTTTTAGATGCAGAGAAAAAGAAGACCCCAGTGTGTGGGTTTGTAACGCCATTAGATGGATCAGAAGGAGATGACCACAGGAAACCAGAGGTAAACATATACTTGGTTTGTTTGAAACCACATTCTTTTTAATTTTTTGGTTGTTTGACACTGTGAAATATGTAATATGGTATACCAACAGATCATTGCATTATGGTGACTGTGTAACCTAGGTATATCACATGACTAACTGTGTATGTAGTACATCATATATTGGTATTATATTTTTGTATAATAATGATTGACAAAAACCCATTTTTATTGCTATTTATGAAGTATAAGCTCCTTTTGTGTGACAGCTTTTGTCTATTTCAGGCCGTTGTGTTAGAAGGTAACTACTGGAAACGTCGGATAGAAGTAGTGATGAAGGAGTATAACAAATGGAGAATTTACTATAAGAAACGAGTAAGAAATGTAAAGACTCTCTTTCTGTCTCCACAAAGTGGCTCTTCAATCCCGTCTTCTAATTGATATTCTCATTAACTAAAAGAATCATGTGTTCTTTTTGCAGAAACATTGTAGATTATTACATTTCTTTACAAAAACTACAAAATTATTCATTTATTACAGTGACCATAAATCGTTACAATTACTCCTTTCACCTTACTACGTTAAGGGTTTCAATGACTGTCCTGTTACTCACATTATGAAGTAGCCATAGTTAATGTTGACTTAAATCATAAACATTTGTTTATGATTCTCTTCATGGATGGGGGAGAAGGTATTTGACATTTGGTATTCTGGGGTGCAGACAATCTGCGAAGTATATCTTCATGGATTCTCACCTTTTATTTAGATCCCACCACACAAATCAATCATAACGACACTAGCAAGGTTGCCCACTCTCATCTCCTATCACTGTGTTTAACCTGCAGCCCATGGTCAGTGTATTCCGATTAGGCCTTGACTTTGATGGTATAGTATCCCCACACGCAAGTTTTATGTTTGGGCTGAAGACATTGTACTGATATTAACCCACTACTCGTACATGTTATAAAGTGGTTTGGCTTCCATTCGCGCTGCAGGATTACCTACGTTAAATCTGAGATGCTCAATTGTCCTTTCCCAACTCATCATCAACCTTAAAGGAGCAGTCAGGATTATTTTCTCAGCCAAGCCATATAGCCTAAGTTGTAGGTTCTCCTTCCCTCCTCAACCTCAATTTTAATGTTATTATTAACTCTGCAAAACTAAGTGAAGCAAAGTGCTAACATATGACATCATATCTCAGCTCTCTGTCACTTCCAGCGATGCACAGACCATGAGCACAAGCGATAGTGGGACTCTAGTGGGAGAATAATAGTTAAGATGATTCCAAAATATTTCAAATTCAGAATCTTAGGAAACAGGATTCCATTATATTTTGATAAAAGCTTACCTGTTAAATGATATGTGTTACAGAGCAGCAATATACAGACATATTAAAGAGCTGAAGATCAGTATGAGCAGTCTTATTTCTACAGTCCATGCCACTAGATGGGGCCATAGATCACAACTAATTCTTAAAAGAAACCGGGTCTTATAGATCTACAACTCCCATGTTTCTCAGCTAACATACAAAGGAAAACCAAGTGCTGCTGTGACACGCCGAGCATCATGTTGTAGTCCCAAGCGACTTGTTGGTAATGCTGCCCATTTCTACTTTGGAACAACCTTTTTTTTTTTTTTTTTAAACAAGAGAACTCTGAGGTCTTGAAAGTGTATGTTATTCTGCATCGTATTATTTGAATATGTTGATCTACTAAAAACTATCATTAATTTCTAAATATTATTTTCTATTTAACCCCAAATCCCCACTGGCTATGTTTGCAGTCCTCTCTAAAGCTAGTGCATCCCTGGTGTCCACGAGACTTGGGATATGAACTGGGTGTATAATAAAATTGTTGAGCAGTTACTGATATGACTGCAATATTCACATATTAAACAACACATTGGATACCAACTTGTCTACACTTTGTTTCTAATTGGACTGTAATTTATGGTAACATTCACGGTGGTACACATATTTATCAATCAAGCTTCTCCCCCTTTCTTATCAAGTCAGGGATTTCCATGTCTTCTGTGTTTTCTGTTACAACGATCTAACCTTATCTTTTTGCTTTTTTATATTATGTATCAGTTATCCAGGTGGTCATCTAACTTAAATAATGTTTTTGCAGCTTAGAAAACTTCACAAAGAGGGCAAGCCATTCCAGGAGCAAAAGGTAGGCCATATAAAAGTCTACTGAGCCATACCAGTCCTGCTACCATAAGGTGACTCTGATATTTTAAATACACATTGGGGAATGGAGTTTTCAGTCAAATTAAGTTTTAATTAAGTTGCCATATCAGACCTCAACTAGTATGCATATGCATACGTTTTGGGATTATTGTGTGCCTAGTAATACTGCAAGCATTTTAATGTTTATATGTATAGGGTACAATAACTCATGGGATGGAAAGTTGCAGGTCCTCTGTTGCTGTCTGAGCTGTAGCCTGGCCTCCAGTCCCAGAAGATGTTTGCCCAGATTGACTAAAGAGTCCAAAGTTAAGTGTTTTATCTATCCTGCATTAAGGTTCTTTCTTTTTTTTTGGCAGGGTGCACCCTCTTGGAGATGCAGTGAGAAGTGTACTGGATACCCTCGGTTGGAAGACGTATGTGGGGCTGACGAAGAGATGTTGTATGACCTGGATTACTTCTTAACGGATATCTCTGACACCCTGTTCACCACAGCTCACGGGCCCTCTACTTATGACTGCTCACACAATGGTTAGTATTACATTGTTAGTATTAGTACTCTCTATTCCCTAATAAATTGTCCTACCACTACCATCTTCCCATGTCCATTTGTAAGCACAGTTTAAGCAGCACCCTTGTTTTGTAGGCCTTTTTTGCTTTTTATGCTCCAATTATACTTAGTTTTTATAAGAGATTATAAATAATTAGATAATAGTTTTTCTATAGATTTTATAGGAAATGTGATTTACAATCTTATTATATTGAGCCACACACATCCACATAATTCTTATTGCCAAAGTAGACATGCCATGGAGGACCTTATTTACATAGAAACCTAGAATTTGATGGGCAAATCATTTATTCTATATAGTCTGTCAATTTTCCTGATGTAGAGACTCAAACCTTAATCGTCAATTCGGGATAAATTTATGTCTATCCCAAGGATGTTTAGATTCCCTTACTGTATTAGCCTCTACCACTTCTGCTGGGAGGCTGTTCCATTCATATTTCTCCTCCTGTGAAATAAACTTCCTACCTGTATTGTTAAATCCCTTTATGTATTTATCACATCACCATTCCTAAGCTACTATATATATATATATTATATAATATATATATATATATATAATGCAACCCCTAAGCCTTTCCTGAAAAGTATTCACTGTTATAGGAGCCTCCAGACTTCTTACTCCCAGAAGTGTCTATTGTTGTCAAATGACAAGTGTGTTGTCCCTCAGACAAAATCTTCTATGTTCTCATTCTTAAATGCTTTTCTAATTTTTTTATAGATTATGCAGGTAATGCAGACATGATACAACCAGAACTGGCGACTTTACAACCTAGTCTGGATGATTTAGTGGATATATCAGGTGCGTTATGGACATTCCCACATTATAATTTTTTTGGTTTTATTATTTTATTGTCAAAGATTTGATTATGACTGTAAGAATGTTGTTTAAACTCTATATCACAGATGCATGTGTGTGCACCCACAATCATCTCCATATGGAGGAAATAGTTGTACACAACCCCAGTTATGGCTATAAATGTCAAGAGGGCATCATTTCATGCATGTAGGATTGGGACGAAGCATTTGTACTTGTGTAGAGCATTGGTTGTAAAACAGTATACAGAGGATTGCTGATAGAATATCTTCCATTTGAAGAAAAGTCTTGAGTGGATTACCCCGATCATCTGGCTGTGCTTTTGTTCTTATTAATGAACCGGAAGCAACATCTGACACAAAATTCATTCATTTTTTACGTATTTTGGTCAGATATAGATGTTATCTACCTTCCGAGGGGTCTTTGCATTTAAGCGCCAAATCCATTTCAACTTTGAAACACTTGAAATAATACATTTGAGTAAAAAAACACGAAACAGGCTCATTATAAATTGAATGGGTGATTATTAAGCAAATCCTCTATGAAGAATAAAATTCCACAGCACTGTACGATGGGTAACAAGTAGTGCAACTCTGCACAAGAGCTATAACTGCAAATGTTTGAGGTGGATCAAAGTTGTTTAAGTACATGGTATTGGTAGACAAAGTGAGATGGTATGGAGGGGCACCAAGTAGTAACAGTGATAGTAGGACAGGTAAGCCGGTTAGAGGAGGGGGGTCAACCTGTCTGTTGACACACTTTCCTGAAAGTGGAGACTTTGATAAGCTGGGACTCTAAAGTATCAATGAGAAATCCTGTATACAATAATAAGAGGTAGAAATCAGTACAGAGGACAAGTGAAGATCATCACATGCAAGGAGGGACTGGGTAGGTGTGTATTTGGAGATACGTGAGGAGATTCAGGTTGGGGAACAACTTCGTAGTTGAGAGGCTAGACTTAAAATTGCATACTGAAGTGTACAGTTAAACAGAAGAGGTGAGGTGCTTGTAGAAAAGGGAAAATGTGTTGGGAGACCAGCTAACAGTGAGTTGCAGTAATGAAGATGGGAGATGACAAGTACATGAATACGTTCTTTAGTTTCAGATATTAAGTTAGAATCAGCAAGGCAATTAGTGACTTCATCAAATAGGGAAGGATTGAGATCAGGGCAGAAAGGGGTGTTGTGCATTAAGGTGGTACTAAAAACCAAAAGGGCAACTAAGTCTGGCATGGCAAAGTGAGAACAGAAGAGTCCTAGAACTGAGCCTAACAATACATCACCTGGGAGGATGAACTTTTGGAAAAGGAAACACTGAAACTGCAACCGGAGGGGCAGAATGAGCACGAGTTAAATGTAACAAATGCTGACAAAATTGCAAAGGTTTTGAAGAAAAAAAGGGAGGTTCATAGTGTCAAAAGTGTCAGAGTGTCAGACCCAATACGAGTAGCAAAGAATAGTGGCATCTGGATTTGTGTGTTATGGTGACATGTTCAAAGGAGGATGGGAAGGATCCAGTGGAGAAGGATTGTTTGAACATGTTAGTGTAGGAACTAAAGTGGAAGGGAAAATCGGTAAGATGAGAGGGGGTAGGAACAAGGGGACAAGGGGTTGGGCAAGATGAAAGGAGAAAAGCAGAAACTTCATCTTCAGTAACCGAAGAAGACTGGTTAAAGGTAAATAGAGAAGGAGAGTCAAGGGTTTGTTGACAGTTGAAGAGAGGGAGGACGTAGAGATGTATTGTCTAATTGTATCAATGTTATCATTAAAGTAAGCTGGCTCTAAGGCTACTGAAAGGAGACGCAATGACTTGAAGTAGTAGAAAATGAAAGGTACCAAAGAAGCATTTAGGGTTGCGAGTCTAGAAGAAAAGGGAAGTGAAGTATGTCTGCTTGGCAAGGGATAGAGCTGAGGAATAGCATAATATGAGGAGGAAGACTGACGCAGGCCAAAACTTTCTCCAGCTACGTTTTAAGCTGTTCTGGAGCATTGCACATTCAGTTAATGTTGTGTACCAGGGTTGGAAACATGAGCTTTGTGAAGAGCAGGTTGTGGTTGTGGTTAATATACTAACTATAGTTAGTGACCTTGCTAACAGGCCACCCATGATCGCACCCATTGTATTGCCCCTCAACCACTGTCACTGAACTGTATTCAAGTATCCACATAGAAGAAGGTGGAAACCCCCACCCCATGTAATGTTTCCAGAGGTCGACATGATCTGCCTTAAACAACCCCCTAACACAAAACAAATTATAGTTAAAAACTATTACTTCCAATATTCTATCTTGAGCACACAGAATTTCCATAGGAAAAAACACTTTCTGTCAACCCAAGAACCCCACATAGAATCCCTGATGCCACTTGTGAAACAGTTTCAGAACAGAGAAAAGGGCAAAATGGTCCTCTCACTACCACTCAGCTTCCCACCATGGACAGCAGTATGGCTTATCTTTATGCAAATGAAATAAACACTTCCCTTTCCCTTAAATGTTTCACAAAAGTATTATTTTTGTTTCATTGAATCTGGGGAAACCACAAAAGAGGAAACCAGGAACACGAGGTCATAATGTGAGGGACAGTAGGAGGAAAGGAAGAACTCACTTGGTTACCCCCCTCCTCAAGCCTCTAATCAGTGCCCCCCTCCATTGCTGTCTAATCAGGTCATATCAGGAAGGAGGCTACCAAAGTATAAGCTGATGCAACCTTGTCAGATTTTGCATTGCCCCAATTTCATAGTTCTGTGTTTGACATTTCTAATACAAGTACACACACATTGTTCCAAATAAAATAATGACTTATGGTGGTTTGGGGTCTGCAGCTACTACTATCCCCAGAATTTAGAATTTAGAGATTTTTTTTTGTTATAGGTTACAATTATTGATTATCCTTTTAACCCCATTTTATTTGACACAATCTCACTAGTCATATGATATCTGAGCCGTGTGGTACAATAATCTAGACCTATAACATTATGAAACTTTGCTAACTTTTCCCTAGTACCACGTGGGCTACTAAACATTTTGCCAGACGTGCCTCATATACAGCTGAGAGCTTCATTTGATACTTATATTAGTGCCATGTCACTATGTTTATATGATATATATATATATATATATACACACTAAATGGACAAAAGTATTGGGACACCAACAGGGAGTTTTATGACATTTTATTCTAAATACATAGACTTTAATATGTAGTTGGTCCCCCTTTGCAGCTATAACAGCTTCTGGGAAGGCTTTCCACAAGATTTTGGAGTGTTCCTGTGGGAATTTTTGCCCATTCATCCAATTGAGCATTTGTGAGGTCAGGCCCTGATGTTCAATGAGAAGGTCTGGCTTGCAATCACTGTTCCAGCTCAACCTAAAGGTGTTCGATGGGGTTGAGGTCAGGGCTCTGTGCGGCCAGTCAAGTTCTTCCACACCAAACTCATCCAACCATGTCTTTATGGACCTTGCTTTGTGTGCTGGGGCACAGTCATGGTGGAATAGAAAAATGCCTCCCCCAAACTGTTCCCAAAAAGTTGAAAGCATATCATTGTCCTAAAGGTGTCGGTATTTCTCCTTCCTCGGAGAAGTGTTGAATTTGTCCGAGCCTATGAAAACTTATTTTGGAGTCAGAAAAATAAAGAAAAAGTATCCAGTGTCTTGGGTGGATTTCCTACTGTTACAGATAAAAACATTGTTTCTTAGTGTTTCGTGGTTATTGAAACCTACAGGTTTTTAGATGTATGGCAGTGGAGTGGATGAAACTGTTGAAACCTTAAATTGCTTTTGGGAGAATTGTTAATCTTTACAAGGTTTTCATTGATAAAGCCTAGATCTTTGTCGTTTAAATTAGATAGAAAATATAATAGATAATATAGTTGCACTTTGCATGTTACTTTTTCAATAAAAATTTAGAAATGTTTTTGAAAGAACAAACATAACATCATTATGATATTGTCTATAGTGAATATAGTCAGGCAGGTTTGCTTACCTTGAGCGTTACATCGATCAGAGTACTATTGACTGGATAAATGCACCCCGCTTCTGAGTACTTTACACATGCTATGAGAGGCCGAGTAGATAGAAATGAGGAACCACCTGCAGCCAGAGGAACAGAGTGACAGGGTGACAGTATTTTTAATGCTGAGCGAGACAGGGCAAAAGGAGGAGGAAGATCAAGGGAGAAAGACAGAGATTGTAAGGAGAAAGAGGGAAGAGCATTGCAGTGCAGGTGATGGATGGGTCTCAGATGTGGACCTGGGATATACCAGCTGGGGTCACAGGTATGCAGTATGGAATTTATTCTATGAATTAGAAGACTTTTCTCCCTCTCTCTTAATTCTTCCAGTGGCCTGGGATTTGTAATATGCAACCTATGCAAACAGATATTTGAGAGATAATACATTGCATGACTTTTTTGGTTACATTAACATGTATGCATGCATGTCCTATTCGCTGTAAGGGCGTGTAAACCGTGTTGTGGATTTGTGCTTACAACCTCCTGGCTGCTCTCTTTAAGAACAGCCTTGATTGTAATTTGAGTCTTTGTATGGCTGTAGAAATGGAAATAAGAATTTTCACCCTCTGGCTTTTGACCTCTAACGAGTTTATTCGGTAAAGTATGAGTTGTAGTTAAAATGAAGAATGCAAACTTTTCCGTACAATCACTATGGAAGTT
The DNA here is from genome assembly GCA_009364415.1 of Spea multiplicata. Classification (NCBI taxonomy): domain Eukaryota; kingdom Metazoa; phylum Chordata; class Amphibia; order Anura; family Pelobatidae; genus Spea; species Spea multiplicata. Next base: position 1,706 of record VKOC01021023.1, on the reverse strand, counting down.
CTGCCGCACGAACTATGACACTGTAATGCATAGACGGTAGTCACATGAAGATCGTCTCGCCATATCTCAGTTTTAAATATATGATCCTAGATACCTCCTTACCTAAATCTAGGCTAATTCAGGTGTTATGTCCTCAATCCTGAGTTATTGGAAGTATATGTTCCTTCATAAGTGAGAATTCTATAAATACCACTCAAAACAATATGGATCAGATTTGATGAATCGGGATTTCAGATTTTTGAGTTCACAGTATGATAACGAAACAGATTTAAAGAATTTCTAACGGAATGTTTATTCAGAATTGATGCAAGAATTTGTTAAATTCTGTAGATTTCCCAATCCTTGCAATGTCATTGAAAGGATTAAAAATTGCCAGTAAAGTACCCTAATTTGTGTATAAGTAATTTGTAATCATAATAATTAAAAAATAGCATAAAAAAACATAAATATATCACTGGCCAAAAAATAAACGTATATATTTATTATTGTATGGGACGCTTAAAGGCTATGTGTCACACAGTTTAACTCAGATTCCACAGTTTGTAGCATAAACATACCTGTAATATTACTTTTTACTTAAATGTACACTCTTGGGGTTCACATTTCTCCAGTATTCGGTGTGGTCCCTCTTGAATACCTTAAGTTAGTTGACATGAGTACAACGCTCAGCAAATACAGTACAACAGTCTAATTAATCTGTTGATATCTGGAGTAGGGACATCCCAATTAAATAATTATGTGTGCCCTGGATACATTTTATATTTTATACATTTTCTATTCATAACCAGAAAATGTATCTAATACTTTAATGAAGCCAAACCAGATAGCTCCAAAAAACATAGGCCTGATAGGAAATTGTAGATTATTTTTCTTTTTAAATACATTATGTTAGAGCTATTGAGTTCATTTTGTCTTTACTGCTTGTTTTGAAATTGCAAATGCATGTTGTCCTAGTGACCTTCAAAGGTCCTTTAGGCAGGGCAGTCATTTCTGCCTATTTCTCCGATATTCGGAAGTTGCTCCTCCTTGCCCTGTGGCTAACCCACATCCTCCCTTATGATCTTAAAGGACCCAGGGTGAGCACATACTGACCCGTTCTTAACTCTTAACCTTTCCCAAGAGTTACATGAAAGATTCCACCTTCTCTTCTTGACTTACTGCAGCTTATGTGGTCGACAACACTTAACGATTGTCATGTTGCATATCAAGCCACATGTTCTTTCATCAAGTAAATCAATCAGAAGTAGCTAGTGGCACCTACCTGGTGATCTATCATTGCTAGGGCTACCTTAAGCATTTCAATATCTGCCCATTTGTCCTGTGGCTGAAGTTAAACGAAGGATGGCACTGTTTATTTCCCATGTATGAAAACTGTTTGGGGCACTGTTCGTATGTCAGCCGGAAGCATGTGGCATTTATATGCAGGTGGTAAAAATAAATGATGAAGATGTGGCACCTTTTCTCCCACTGAAAAAAAAACTGGAAAGTAAAATTTTATAAATAACACACAATTTAAGTCAGCAAATTCATTTGTCAGTGTTGTATACCTGCGATGGAAATGGTTAAACCAGACAGCAGACCCTTTCTTATTTTTTGCGGTTTCACGTGGTTCCACTTTGCCACGAGTCTGTCTGACCTGCCCCCCACCATCCACAGAACATAAACAGAAACACACTTGGCAGGAACTTTACAATTGCACAATAAGA
>VKOC01021021.1:0-11208 GCA_009364415.1 Spea multiplicata | reverse complement strand
GCAACATTAAAGGAACTGAAGACATTTCTGGCAAGTACTGGCTGTGTGCTACATGTGACAACAATCTCCCATATTCTTCATATGAATGGGCTATGGGGTAGGGTGGCAAGACGGAAGCCTTTTCTTACAAAGAAAAAGCATCCACGCCTGGCTGAAGTTTACAAACATCAAGTCCCTCAAAAGCACTTGGGAAAATGTGTTATGGTCTGATGAAACCAAGGTTGAACTTTTTGGCCATAATTCAAAAAGGTATGTTTGGTACAGTCAGGGTGGAAGGAATTATGAACAGTTTCAAATACCAGGAAATTTTGGCACAAAACCTTCAAGCGTCCGTTAGGAAGATAAAGATGAAGTTCACCCAAAGCACACATCCAAATCCACAAAAGCATGGCTTCACATATGAAGATAAACATTTTGGAATGGCCCAGCCAGAGCCCAGACCTGAATCTAATTGAACATCTGTGGGGTGATCCAAAGAGGGCTGTGCACAGGAGATGTCCTCGAAATCTTACAGATTTGGAGTGCTTTTGCAAAGAAGAGTGGGCATATATTGCCATGTCAAGATGTGCCATGCTAATAAACCTCTACCTAAAAAGAGTGATTGCTGTAATAAAATCAAAAGGTGCTTCAACAAAGTATTAGTTTAAGGGTGTGCATACTTTTGCAACCTGGTTATTGTGGGTTTTTCCCCCCTCAAAGATTTCAGCTTGTTTTACAATTGAATTGTGATAGGTCACATTAAAGGTGGAAAAAGTTCTGAAATGATTTGTCTTTGTCTCATTCTTAAACATCCCAAGAACCTGGCATTTTTAACAGGGGTGTGTAGACTTTTTATATCCACTGTATATGTGTAAAAATTGAAATGGGCATGTGAAAGAAATTACCAGTTTATTTACTTCCTTAATGTGGGTAGCTGACGAAAAGAGATAAATCCGGACCTATTGCTAGGCAAAGTACAGTTGTCACAGAGGAGCTTTCCATAGTCAGATTAAAATGAGGTATTGGTGTAAAAAGACAGTTCTTGATATATCAATTTTTAATTGTCGCTAAGGCATCAAGGAGGATCTAAATGAAAAACTGCACCCTTTAGCTGATTTCCAAGTGAAAGTGAGTGTCATCAGCATAGATGTGCTAGGTGATGCCAAAGCATTTCTTTTTTAAAGGTTGGTCTCATTAGGAGATCTTAAACAGATTGAACGGTATTATTGGACAATATACAGGTACATATAAGACAACACACATTTGGTGATCGATCTAGCTTATCTATGAAAACTCATAATTGGCTATGTTCAACCTGCCTTAATGTGTAATCATAGATTCGTAGACCTCATACTTCTACAGATAGATAGTATTTTGTTTCCCACTAACTATACCAAGCACTTCATACATATAGAACTCAGAAATGCATATAGATTTATTTAGGATTTATTTGATATCACAGAATATAATATAATGTTTATACGTCTTAGCTTGTATTTACATGTCTTGCATTGAAAATGATCTCCATTATTTTCCTAAGATTATAGGAAAGCCTCACTGTTGTGCACAACATTAATTTAAACTGCAGCACACACATCTTTGGTAGAGGGTAATAAATCAATAGAATGACATGTCTACAAAGGATTTTGCAGATCTTCTCCTCTGGGCCTTAGTGGATATGCGTGTGTGTCAGAGTTAATTTGAAGCAGGAATCAGCTGTACTCCTAGAATGACAGGCTAGGGGGCAGCTAGGTTCAGTTGTTAGCTGTAGTGGTTAAGCAGGGCCTTGGAAGACCGAGACGGGTGGGTGCTGCTTGTGTTTGCTGGCATTCCAGTGTCAAGCCTACATTTCATCATTCCGCATTCATGTGAGACATAATCCAGAATGTTTCCTTGGGGAAGCAGCTGCCCAGTTCCTAAAACGGTAAAGATTGGACAAGAACCAGAATGTACATTACACATGACTATGGTCTCATGCTTTTCTTTATAACATACTGTGTCATATATAGGTACAAAATGTTTAGCAAATAATTCTAGAAACATTGTGCTAAAAAACAGTATCCCTGAAAATTGCCTCCCTATCTATTCAGTCATCAAAATAGGCTTCTTATCTTATGGTTAAGTATAAATAACTTTACTTTGGTGCGTATTTTCTGTATTGCTGTCACGACACAGCGTACAGAGGAGACTCCGTAGTCAGGTAGGACTGGCAGGAATGGTCCAGAGAGCCAAGGTCAGGATACCGTAGAGCAGGATAATCGAGGAACAAGCCGAGGTCAGGATACCGGAGGTCAGGATAGTCGAGGAGCAAGCCGAGGTCAGGATACCAGAGATCAGGATAATCAGGGAACAAGCCGAGGTCAGGATACAGGAAAACAACGTGGTCAGGCAAGCCGAGGTCAAATACAGGAATCAAACAGGAGAACGCTATCTGGGTGCTAGCACGGGGCATAGGCGACCATCAGAAGGCAAAGTCTCAGAGTTCTGAAGTCTCTTAAATAGGCACAGGAAGTTAGGCACTAATTGGAGATTTCCCGCCAAATTTTCAAAGTGCCGTTACGTCACTTCCTGTGCGGACATCTTGTGGTTGGCGATTGCGTAATCTTCCCATATAGGTTGGGGTAGTACCTGCCGGCGCCACTAGGTGGCGCACAGAAGAACGAGTCCGGACTCCAGAGAAGGACGCGTCTCCCGGCTGCAGCTGCTGGGAGGATCTCGTGCAGGTAGGTGGTCTCCCTCTTCCTCGCGGCGGCTGCGGCTGCTGTGTAGAAGCGGGGGGTCTCCCCCTTCTCCGCGGTGGCTGCGGCTGCTGGGTAGACGAGGGAGGTCTTCCCCTTCTGCGTGGTGGCTGTGGCTGGGGCTGCCGTGCGGAGGCAGGGGGTCTCCCTCTTCCTCGCGGCAGTTGCGGCTGGGGCTGCCGTGCAGAGGCGGGGGGTCTCCCCCTTCTTCGCGGCGGCTGCTGCTGCTGGTCCGAAGCGGGGGGTCTCCCTGTTCTTCGCGCAGCTGCGGCCGCCGGACCCGAAGCGGGGGTCTCCCCCTACCTCGCGGCTGCTGACCGGGAGCCGTTACAATTGCATCTGTTTTGTGATATGTGAGTTGCAAATAGGCACAAGAAAAGAGAGAATGAAGGAACATACTGATTAGTAGGGGGTCTTTAGAGTATTTGGCACCCAGGGTGGTCCTTTATGTAGCACCCTCCCCTACTTCAAAATGTAAAGACACTCACAAAAAAATGAATGTTGGCAAGAATATTTATTTCACTAATTTGTAAACTGTATGCCAGCTGGAGAAAATTAGAAATCTGGCAAAATTATACATTTCTAAATAAATTAAATATGTTTTAATAAATAAAACTTACTGAACAGATATGGTACAGCATAACTCCTATCACTATATACTGAGCCAGACTTCATGGTGGTACAGCGTAACCCCATCACTATATACTGAGCCAGACATTGATGGTGGAACAGCGTAACCCCCATCACTATTCACTGAGCCAGACATTGACTGTGGTATAGCATAACCCCTTTCACTATATACTAAGCCAGACATTGACGTGGTAGGCCTCCGCCCCTGCCTGTGCCACCTTTACCCCTGAAACAGGCAGCCTGCCTGTGCCCCCTCTGCTACTGAAGCAGCCTGCCTATGCCACTTAAGCAGTCTGCCTGTTCCAGCCCTGCCCCTTAAGCAGCCTGCCTCCTTAGGTATGCTACTGCTGATTAGGGCCACAAAGTACCTTAAATGTATCAAACAATTCTAGTTATTCTGGGAGAATTGGCTGAAGTAGGAGCAGTCAGCACACAATGTGTTAACTAGCAATTTGCAGTAAAATTGTTTAGAATTGCATTTTTGATTATAGCATGGTTATAAAATGCATGATCATGCCCTTGGTAAGACTCACTCGATAAATACTGATCTGAACTGTTTTACCACCTGGTCTGTACAGATGACAAAAATTTTGCTAATGCCAGCTGCAACTAGAATATAGAGTAGATGTAGACCCCAACAATCATTACAGCTCCTTTTGTAATACTTTTGGTGTCCTGTCTGATGATTGTGTGATGGGTTCACCCAAGTTTAGTAGCAACTGCTATTGCAGGATCCCAAGGGCCAAGATGATTACCTGTGCATTGCTCAGACACAGATCAGCAGAAACCCAGCAGAGTCAAGTGAGTTCCTGCTTCCCTTGTAGGGTAGAAGAGAAGTTGCTCGTACAGAGTGCGAACAACGCAGAGGGAAGCATGAATGAGTGAATGAATGAATATATGTGTGATAGCATGGATGTGTATGTGGGGGGGAGCATGGCATAGGGAGGCTGTTTGAGGCTAGGATGCAAATATGGCAAGTCCTATACTTGGGCAGGTCCTGTGGATGCAATCTGGGTGATATGATACTAAAGGGGAGGCAATATGCAAGGGTGTGGGGGCATTAATTCACAAGGGGGTGCTGGCTGGGGCATCACATAAATCAATACTATAGGGGGGCTAGGTGGTTGAATAAATATACAATGTGGGGTTAGCTGGGGGCAATACACAAGGGTGTGGGGGCATTAGGGTGACCACTTCGGCCATGGTTTCCAGGACACATAAAATGCTGCCCTGCTGTATGGGGGATGTATAGACTCATGGAAAGGGAACCAATTAGTCAGATATACATCCCCCATACTGCAGGACAGCATTTTATCTGGGCTGGCGGCATCAATACACAAGGGGGGGCAGCTGGGGCCATTATATAAATCAGTACTAAAGGGAGGGGCAGGCTGGGGGCATAAATACACATTGTGCTGGCTGGGGTCGATACACAAGGAGGCAAAAACACAAAATGGTGGGTCAACGAAAAAGCAGTGTTGAAAATCCTTTTTTAATTATTCTTGTAGCTTAGCCCGTCCAGATGTGGATGTCAGTGTGGCATAGCCTGTCCTGGTGTGTGTGTGTCTAGGTGTCGGTCTGTGGTAAAGTCTGTCCTGGTGTGTGTGTTTGGGTGTCGGTATGGCAGAGCCTATCCTGGCGTGTGTGTATTTGGTCGTCTATCTCCTAGCAGTTAACCTTCTGTGGGAATAAATAGAAATATTTAATTTTTACTTATCCAGAGATAAAACGCTCTCCTGAATATTGTAGTCGCTTCAGAGGACAAAACTTTCCAGGCCCATAAATCACTAAGAGGAAAAGTAAAGGTTTCGTGTTATTTACTCTATTTCAGTCTGCATATTTTATTAAAAAAGGATCAGAGGTGCTAAATTGTGACTTCAGGCGTCCCGTGTATGATAACTTTTTCTTAGTGTACTGATGTACTCCCAATTCCATCATATAAGATTCTATCTTGTATTATCTGCCTCGCACTGATGTCATCTTTATCCAGTACACATGGATACCAAGGAGTTCTGTCTATTTTATTTTTCTTCTTTTTTTTTTTAAAGAGATTTTATTAAGTTTTCAGACTTTGACCTTAAGCCTCCTTGGATTTTTTTCAGGGGGTCTGCATATGTCAACTTGTTACATACAGGATGGAGATTTTAATTTTAATCTGGTTTTCCAGGGCTTTTCTATAGAAGACTGAAATTAGGCCCGGTTTGGGCTTTGCTTCTAAGAATAAGGACACAAATTCTATTTTATTTATTTCCATAAAAAGGCCCACCAAAATCCTACAACGTGACAGTTTGCCACTTCAAGAACAGAAATGTATAATATTGACATGAAATTCTGTATAACACTAAATACCTTTCTATGTAATTAAAACAAACAAAAAACACACTGTACATTGAACTATACATATCTAAGGAAACAGAGGACACTTAAAGGGGCGACATTTCTGTAGACATAAATCTCAGTCAGCGACTGTTACCTGAATAGGGACAACTGATCTCGTTTGTCAACCCTGGGCTAAACAAACCAAATTTCTTGTACAATAAAACCTTGAAAGGTTAGCTGGGCTATATGGCGACGCAAGAACATTACGGTATGGATATATGCTGTACCTTCGCAGCTGAGAAGGTTCACCAGTTGAGATGCTGTAATCATGTCTTTGTAACCACTAGAGTGCTCCCTCTGAATGGATTTTCAGGCCTATTTATTTGTGTTCCACGCTGTTTATGATAATGCGTTTTCAGGCAAAAAGAGCATTCAGCTGACTGCTCCTCTGCCCCATGCTGTGGCACACAGCAGCTTTAAACCCACAAAATCACTTTCTAACTCATCAGCTAGTAATGAATGAAAATAAATCTGAAATTTTATGTCACGTCCTATAATTTCATTTCAATAAAGAATAACGCTCTCATTAGCATGTCATTTCATTGTATCGCACCAGGCTGCATTGTACAGTATTACAATGCTATTTTTCAATCTTTCCAAAAAAGTGTAATGCTAATTAAACACTTATTTAGGTTTAGTGTTTATAAGGCATTAACGTACTGTATATGTATGTGCATGTATTCATGGTTTTATTTGTTTACCAGATTCTTGCAGGTCATGGTTTCGACTAATCAGAGATCAGAGATAGTTGTAACAGGTACAATGGATTAAAAAGGCAACCGGAGTGTTTACGACTTCCCAGACTCAGTTCAGATTAATTTGCATTTTGTCAAGGTTTGACTTAAATTAAAACTATATACAACCAATCAGTTATCTTTAGTGCTCCCCAGTCCTGGCCTAGGGCTCCCACTCACTCCCACTCAGAGAAAGGCCACTACTGCCATGCTGCAATGGCAGTAAACTAGAAAAAGTACGGTATCTCCTGGCACTAAACCAACCCATAAGTTAAGGAGAAGGTTGGCATTTTGGCAAGGAGAGTGGGGAGACATTGCAAGGTGGCTGATCATCCCCCTCCTTGGATCTTATCACTCCTCTGCATCTAGCGACACCCCCAACACAGGTATCTCGATTTAGACACCTGAAATTTTCAGCTCTCTCGTTATGCTCCCAAATTAACTTATCAAAAGCTAAAGAACATGTACATGTTTTAAATATTGAAGTCCCCACAGCTTTCCTTTTTCTTTTAGGGCACCCAAGCTAAACTACTTTTATTCATATGACATGTGAGAGATATGACATATGGGATAGGCAGATAGTTGGTGGGTTCAGTCACTGCTAGTGGAGAATGTACTAGTACCTTTGGAACATTTTGCTTACATATTTAAGTAATAGTAGCTTCGATGAAAAGAAGGGAAGAAAAGAGAAAAAGGACTGCTCGGATAACGTTTATAGTCCATCCAGAATATTCAGATGATCAGTCTTCTATATGTATTGTTACTTACTGGGAAAAAAATCAATAAATGGAATACAAATACCCTTTCAATATAAAATATTTCTTGTACAAACCGTAAAGTGCAACAAACCGCTATAACATAAATTTGCATTTAGTGTGCTTTTTGTGTATTGCGACTCAATGCACATGATACTATTATTGATTTATTACACACGTAAGACATTATGACTGTTTATGTAGCTCTGTGTTTCTTTCTGGAAAAACATAATGCCAGAATATAACTTAATACTGTATTCATTTCCATATAACATATACATTGGAAAACTCTTCCATTTTTAATGCATTGCTTATCCACTTTGTGATAGTAACAGCCATGGCTAGAAAGCATTAACCTTGAACAAGCAAAAAAAGACATATTACTTGTTATGATGAAAAGGTTAAAGAAGAAACATTTTGGGGTAAGTTAAAACTATGATGTAAATGGTAGACTTGGGCGCCGGCCAACTCTTCGTGTTCGTCTTCGTGTTCATCTGCGTGGGGGAAAAAATCTTCGTATTCCACAAATATTCGCCCGTTAATATGGGGTTAACGCGGTACGCACTACGCAGCAGCTTTGGCGCCAGGATTTTAAATGTCCGTATGAGCAACTCTATTGGTCGCCTGCAGGGGCCTCCTCTGCCATCAACCAATGAAGAACTCCTGTGCAACTAGAGTTAGTTAATCTTCGTCCTCAGTTCCAGAAATAGCTAGTAATTTTTCATGATAAGTCAAATAAAACGTCTCATTAAAACCCTGCCCAGTAGTTACTCCTCTAACGCCCTCGAAAATCGAAGTATATTTATGCATTGTCAGGTATGAAATTGTATAAGCACTAAAAAAGTTTTACGCTTCTAGGGTACCTAAGATGTTAAAATTTCCAGGATGATAAATCAATATGGCAAATATGCCTCGCACCACTAGAATTCTCCTGTCAGTAGCTTAAATAAAAGGGGGGCGCTGTTTAAGTAATCATGCCTCGAGGGCTAGCGAGTTTGCAAAACAGCCAATACGTTTGTGTTAATGTGGCGGCAAAATGTACTTTTCACCAGTATGCAGTGAATGTACGAAAATGACTAATTGCTTTTTGATTTAGATTTGCAACCAGTCTTGTGCGTGAAGAACCTACAAATATAAACATAGAATAAAAACTAGAATTTGATAGCAGATAACAACCATTCAGCTTATCTAGTATCCATATTTATAACTTTGTAAACTTACTCAATCTTGGTCTTTTCTTATATTTAGGACACATTTTATTATTTTTATTATTTATTGTTTTATATAGCACCATCATATTCTGCAACGATGTACAATGGGTAAACAGGACACAACAATTTGGCTTACAGAAACAACAGGTAATGAAGGCCCTGCTGAAAGTAGCTTACATTTGTTAAATGATCTCACTGTATTAACCAAAATAAAAGACCACGCACAATTTAGTCTATGTTTTTAAATAACTGAAAATGGTTTACTGCTGCTACATTATGGAAAAATATTTCCTCTTTTATGTATATTTCAGTAAGGTAATCTTTGTTGAATAGTGGTGGTTCTCACATTTTTCTACCTGGTTAACACAGTGAGGGAAATTACGTGTCGATGAGCTGTCCTAAATTTCGTATTTTAAAAAAAGAAAAGACCAAGAGTGAATGTTTGTAGTCAAGAAAGGTATCAACCTTTACCAAATTTGCTCTTCACCGTGAACTCAACAAGGGTCCACATCTGCGTTCTGCTGATGGTCTAATGACCTTCATTACAATGTTGGCTTGTGACACCTGGGTACATCCTGGGAAGTCAGCCCAGGGCAACTATCCTGATTGATATAAAATTAACAAAATTCATTAATGCATACATGCATTAAAGTAGGTAAAAATAATCCAACGCACTATATGATACAGAAATGTCAGAAGCTGTATAGCCAGCAGGAGCCAAGTCACAAACAAGCTGGGTCAGAACCAGTATGAAAAGTTAACAGGAGCCACATCAGAAGACAGGAACAAGGTAGCAGGACAAGCAGAACCAAAACCAAGAGTGTCTAGGCTGAATCAGGAACCTCAAACAAAATTAAAGAACTAGCCGTGTCAGATACACCAAACTAGGCCAAATAGAATACACAGGAACAATACACAGACCAAGAGCAGGGTCAGACTGCAGACTAAAGGTTTAAATTAAGGTCAAGAATGGGTGGACCTGGCTAACAGCCTTGCAGTGATGTAATTCACACTTACAGCTCTGGTTCATGTTAAATTTACACAGGATCTAATGAGACCCAACCCATGCATGTAAACACATTTCCCACCACTACTAATTCTGTAGGAATATTTTTTAGATGCTGAAAGACTGGTGTAGGGGATGTGGGGGTACAGAGCTTTCAGTAGGTGTTTTGTTTCATTAAAATATTTAATATAAGTAATTTAACATGCTTCGTCAATGGTAAGGCTGTTTTTGAACAGTAGACCTCTAGAGTAGCATAGAAGTCCTACCAGTTTCCCAGTACAGTCTTGTTTACTGGAACTCTAATTTCTGATTGAAATCCCCCTCAATGGATAAAACACTCCAACGTCAATAACACATAACGTGGACAAAGCAGCAAGTGGTGAGGTGTTCCAGGAGTCCAGCGTGGAGTCTTATTTGAACTGTCTATAATACCAAAAACCTAATATTAAGTAATAGAGCATTAAAAACTGCCTATATTCTCCAACGCAAAATGGTGCCCAAAGTGATACGCTCTTGATAAAAGGGAAAAAGATGATAAAAGGTAGGGCTGGTATATAGTTAGAGTAACAGCACAGGGCATTTCTGTAATGCATTTTTTCCAATGGCTTTCATTAGACATTTTTTTCTCACAGCTATACAGTTATATTCTCTGGTTAGAGTGTTAAGACTATTTCTTAGGGTTTTTTGCTAATAGCAGTATATGTGTCTCTGTTGCAATGATGGCTTACAGAATGGAAATTTCTGTGTAGCAAAGTGTTCAGCTTCTTTTACTGGCTATGGAAACTAAAACAGATGTACATTACTAACCTTAAACATTATGTCTTTGAGGCTTAGCATATGATTTGGTTGTATACATTGTTGACATTTTTTTAGAGAGGCTTTTGCCAAACACATCAGTTCATTAGTTCATGTGCTCTGGGCCAAAACAATTTCTCAAGTACGGATAATACAGAAAATGGATTATCCTGATTTACATATGTTGCCAAGAAATATATGTCAACATTGGTTGGGGAGAGCGCAATCGTGCAACATCCTCGGCATTCCACTGAAGACCGGCCCCGGGGAGGCGGCCTTTCCGGTCGCCCCCTATCCTATATAGTTGATACTGTAGCTTGGGGCCCCGTGGTGGCAGCAATGTGATTCACCACGTGGCCCTGTTGAGCTGGTTAGGGATATCTGTGATCTCCCCAGACAGTTCTGGTGGCAGAGGCTGCTGATTGGGCGGCTGTGCGCCACCTCGCAGCTGTGCCCGAGGCAAGTGCCTCTCTCGGCCCTGCTCTGGTCAGACATCACTAAGAAGTGTGTACAGTTCTGGGGACCTCATCTCCATTAAAAACATTTTCTAGTTTAGAGGAAAGCTTTTAAAATCTGAATGGTCTGCAGGATAAAAAAGAAAGTCGGAAAAGACTAAGGGATATTAGTATGTATAGCTTGGAGGGAAAAAAAGAGAAAGAGATGTGATAGAAACACTTAAATACTTTAAATGTTTAAAATACTTTACGATGAGACCAAAGGCTGATAAGCAAAATGGGCCAAACAGTTCTTATGTGCCATCACAGTCCATGTTGTTATGTTACATTACATAAGCGTTAAGACAGTTTGCGATTAGCACAATAATGTCAAAGTCCCTTGAAAGCATTGTTAAATGTACCGTATTTGCTTGATTATAAGACAAGGTTTTTTTCAGAGCAAATGCTCTGAAAATTCCCCTCATCTTCTAATCGGGGTCGTCTTATAATCAGACCTCAAATAGAGATCTGACTATGAGACTAAGAT
>VKOC01021017.1:0-13873 GCA_009364415.1 Spea multiplicata | reverse complement strand
TGGAGTGTATTTAGAGATGAGTGAGGAGATGTAGGGAGGGGGAACCGCTGTGAGGGGAAAGACGTTAGTAAAGCGATGAGAGGAAAATAAGTCTAGCAGCGATGTTCATGGAGGATTGTTTCGGGGCGAGACGGGTAAGAGGGAGACCGGCTAAGAGAGAGAATTACAATAATCCTGGTGGGAGATAATAAGGGCATGGACAAGAGCCTTGGTGGCACCTTGTCTTAAGAAGGGACGGATGCAGGCAATGTTTTTAAGATGAAGGCAGCAGTTTTTTGAATGTATGGCTCGATCCTGTGAGACCCTGCTAGAAACGTGATGCTAAAAGCAAGTATACCCACTCTGCAGCATGGGATCACAGAAAGACCCTGAGTTTCATTGAATGTTAAATAACATAAGCTATCGATAAACATGTTGTTAATGAAATAAAAAATGTCAAGAAAAAAAAGGTTTTCCTTGAACAGTAAATATGATAAAGTCACCCCTAGTATTCCTTATTAATGCCAATGTGATAGCGGCGACATAATAAAGGCTTTCACCAGCCTTGTAGAGCAGGAGAAGGCCTCCAGGCTCATGGGGACCCAACTTTCCAGATTACCTTTAGCTCAGGTTCCTTCACCGCATATTTTTCTTTTTACCTTGAAATGGTGTTTTTAGTGATCATGTTATGTACATACAGAAAAAAAGATACATAGCACAGCTCTGGGATAGAATACACTCTGTTCAATGTGTACCTAAAAAAATACTTTGATTAATACATTGTTTGGACACAAGTGGTTTGTCTCACATTCCAAATCTGTTGAAATAAGAAAAGAAAAGGTACATTACTTATATCCTATACTATGACCTGGGTCTGTATTACGATGTCATATCACAACCAACGCAAGCTTACCAAATGCTTACAGCATAACAAAAACCAAAAAAGGGAATCTTAACCAAAAGTCTAATAAACTAATAAAAGAGGGTTTGCGGAAATGAAATCCTGCATGCACAAAGTGTCGTTCTGACGTTTCTCTGATTTAAAGCTACTCAATGCTTCCAAAACGAGACACCCAGATCTCCGCTTTCTAAAGTGGATAAATAACCTTCTTTAGGTTGTCTCCTGATTTTCCCTGCAGGCATATTAATTAATTATTTTCGGGGGGGGGGTGGGTTACTTTCATAACGTTGCCTGATATCTGGAAAATGACATGTCGATGGTATCTGGAGACATGGTAGAAGGTAGATGCCAATGTGTCAGGTCCTGTGAGTTAAGCATGCGCTGGCATCATAACCCAATCTGCTTTATGAAGGTAACGTAGGGGCAGTAGTAGGCCATATGTTGGCTTGTAGGGAGTCCCTGTTGACCCGTGAATGTGTAATTTACAACGGAGAACGGAAAAAGAGGACATACGGAGAGGATTGAGCAGACAATATGGATGGCATTAGTTAAAAGAACCCCCTATAGAAGGCGTTTAATACATAAACATGTCTGTACTTTTAATGCACAAGCCCATTGATGCATTTTACTATACAGCATGTAAATGCATGCATACATTAAGTTATAGTGGTCAATATACATTGATTGGGTTGTTATATTGATCGGTATACATTGATTGAGTTGTCTGTCCCATGGCTATTCACGAGTGTTAGACTCACATGTATATAATGTATATCTGTATATAATCACCATAATATCTCATTTAAGAGACCCCCAATCGTATGGAATCGGGTGTCGTTGGGATTCCGTTATCACGCTTTTACTTTTCCTCTCACCCGGCTCTAAAGACAGTTTGCAGAATTCTTTATGACACAAAATCAAATTATTCTTTTACAAATATACATATATGGCCCCGATCACATAAAATTAATAAATAAAGCAGGTTTCCTCTACAAATATGTAACTTTGTCCAAGACAAACGCAGTTTTTAGGGTTAGTCTAAAGAAGTCTTATGCTTGCATCTAACAATGAAAATAACCAGAATATTAATCTGGTTGACCTTGATGTGGAATATCAATCATTTATGTAAATTAATAAGAGAGCTAATTATAAAGATATCTACATTGAGAATTCTTGCTACGATCATGTATGTTATGGTTTTTCTGTGATTTATAATACTTTTGGTTTATTGGCGAAGGACATTTTGGGTTAAACCACTTAAAGAATTCTCTTCTTAAAGAGCAAATCACTTGCGGCTTTATCTTTTTACATCTTACGCCGAGATTGTGAGAAGAATCTTTTTCTTATTGCGGGAAGATAAGGTTCTCGACATTATTAGAAATGAATCTCTGTGGAGTAAAGAAAATTGTGAATTTAACAATATCCAATTGGGCCTAAATCTAAAAAAGAAAAAATGCTCTTCTATAATGAAAAGAAGAGAGCGGCTGAAGGTGATGTAAATGTGGACATTGGAAAGTCTAGCTGTCTGCTCACTAAAGACTTATTGAGTTGCTTATAATGTATGCATTATGAAGGGTGAATTTTTCCACTAATGTAGACCCTGCGTAATGGATAGATAAAGCAGGGGCATCAAGCGAAGACTGCCTATCGGACAGCAGCTCATCAGACACCGTTTACTTACCTTTACCGACGCTCGTTGGACGGATTCCACCTTTTAGTGTCCACCGGCCGAGTAAAAATAACTTCAACTCGTTATTGAAAGTCAGAGAAGATAGTTATATTTATTTTGACTTATATCTTTGGTTTTATTTAGATATTTTAATGTTTTTTTTATATAACAGATTAGAGATGGGTAAAGGCCAAGATTATAAATAAATAAATAACTAGAGTGGGAGTCTAACTTTATAGCCACTCACTCCAACTTGCAAATTCAAGATACTAAGTAGCACAGTTGGGAGTAGATGTAAGCTCGTTAAATCCTCTTCTGTACCCCACCAAAAAACATTACAATATCATCGATGTATCTAAAATATCCTGTTATATCTGAACAAAAAGCATTATTATCATTATATTTACATTGCTTTTCATATAATCCGACATACGCGTTGGTAACAGACCCAATAAGAATTCTTATGTCCCTGCTATCAGCTGTAAAAATACCCCATTTATTGTGACTGTTGGCTGCTTGGCATGTGTTGTGCGTAATCAGGCACCGTACCTGTCAAAAAGGGGTGACGACGGGACATTATATGAACAAAATACCCTGTGACATCACAACACCGACCATATAACATCACATGGTGCAGTGTGCCGGCTGGGGACCCTAAAAGTTGATTAACTGCGCCCCTTATTATTCTGTAAAACCTGCTTAAGAACTTATGAACAAAATTAAAATTGCTGTTCCACTTAGACATAATACTAATTAAGCTGTCATAATATATAAATAAGCAATGCTAAGCAGTACTAGGAATTGTGTGTCTAATATTGGGTTTAGGTACACAAGTATTACATTTTGCAGAGTAGGTGGAACAGCACCTTAAGTCCCTAGCAATCGTCGGGTTCTGTAACAGACTATTGTATGTAGAACAGAGATTTTTTTTGTATTCCACGCTCTCTTCAGTCCATGCCGTAGCCCTTTCATTCTCCGTAATCTTCGTAAAATCATAACGCTGACTTCCCTGAAGAAGCTATCAGCACCGGCTACGCAGAAATGAAATCCGATTCTCAAATAATTGTGTTTAACACCTTTGCCACGGTACAGCTCCCCGGCGTTTAAAGGTTCCTAGATGAGCTGGTCTAGATAGAGTGCGAAGGATGTCTAAGGATAGATAAGGACGAATGACAACTAGAAGGCTCGACACACAACAATCCCGAGTCTAATTAATCGCGGCTCTCATTTTCTCAATCCAGAACGTGTCCAGAAGACATCTCCGTTGAGTTTATTTCAATTACTTTAAGTCCTCTAGCTGGGCTTTCCATGCGGGAAACGCTCCAACCACACAGTGTTCAAGTTTGGGCACACGGGAACCCACGCTAAAGACTTTAGTCTGTCTTTCATCACGAGTTATAAAGCTGGAGCAGGTAGGGTCAGGTAGATGAAACCTGAAGGGGCAGCAAGATCTTCAAAACACATCCCTCTGTAATTGAGGTTATTTATCCTTTAATAGAAATTCAGCACGCTTTGTGTGGATACAGCACATAGTAAGTCACTGGTCCTTAAAAGGTTGGCTTATAAGAATAATCTTCCATGAGCACAAGGAGGGTATTTATGATCCGGCTTATAAAACGCATTTCCGTAGTGTGACCGTGTACCATTATTTTATTTATTGGCCATTGCTCTGGTTTCCCTGGAACCTCTGGGGTTATTTTTAACTAAGAAGATGTTCAAATTGGCCCCATTGAGTATTATTTAAAATTAAATACTTTTTTTTATTTAAATGTTTTAAAATAAATGGCAAAATGCCTCTCGCCTGCCCAGAGAAAGTTTAAAGTGACTCAGAGACCAGGGGAAGCAATCAGCTTTTCACCTGGAGCCTTCAGGTCAAATAAATCAATATCATTAAGTATTTATTAATTAATCAAGAATTTTAAAATAAAGCAGATTTTTAATGGTTAATTACATTTTTTTAGATTAAGTATTTTATCTCAACCCCCAATATTATGTCTCACTTGACCCTTTGAGGCAAAAGATAGATGGCAGATGGGCAAAAGATTGGTATGATTTATTGTTTTGTGTAGATATGGTTTTATTATAACGTTTATTAAACTCAGTATAAAATAATATGTAGCCATTCCTAAGAAAAAATCAATTAATTTCCCTTAA
Source organism: Spea multiplicata (assembly GCA_009364415.1). Taxonomy (NCBI): domain Eukaryota; kingdom Metazoa; phylum Chordata; class Amphibia; order Anura; family Pelobatidae; genus Spea; species Spea multiplicata. The sequence goes on along the minus strand of VKOC01021017.1, from coordinate 9,170 downwards.
CCATATTGTCAAATATTCTATGAAAATATTTTAATTACACTGTAATTTAAACATAGACAAGATAGTTTTTCCGTGTTTATGCTTTAGTTCAACAAACTTTATATTTAACCAATGATTTAGTTCAATGAATTAGTGTAATATAGACCCAGATTAATACACTGTGTAATATTCAGTAGGAGTAAGAATATCCGGAGGAACACATTTCTCACTGTTTAATCAGCCCGTATTTTATATAAAGTACAGGGGTTTGATTACTTGTATCATAGTTTCCTTATAAAACTGTAACTGTATTTATTTGGCAATATTGGGAAATGCATGTATTCCCATTTGATGCATTTAACATCAGTTCAGATAAAAAAAATAAAGTGTCTTATAATCCAACCTCAAATAGAGGTCTGAATATAAGACTAACTTCCAGATCCCCCGCAGCGCAGAGGGGCAAGTCTGGGAATGCATTGGTCCAGGGGGTGGAATATCAGGGGGGGAAGAATGCCATATGGGGGGGTATAAGGTATATCTAGGGTGGACAGACTGACATATGTGGGGGTCAGAGTGGCAAGCCTGGGGGCAGATGTGCATAACTGTGGGGCAAGTTGGCAAATAAATGAATATAAGAAATGCATTTTTTCTCAATCATAGTTTTTATTAAATATGAAAAATATAAAACTTTTTCCCTATAAGGTTGTCTTATATTCAGGCTTTTTCTTTTTTTTCAAAATTAATATTTAAATTTTGGGGGGTCGTCTTATAATCAGGGTTGTCTTATAATCGGGCAAATATGGTACTGTATATCATGAGAAAAAGTCTGCATTATTATTCCTGCTCATGATCTCTGTCCTGTTAAGTTGCTGATCTTTTTGTATTTTCAGTAATATTATATTGATGAGTGCATTCAAAAATCCTATAATTGGTTACAAAACCAAAACTTCAGCTCAGGTGCACAGATTCCAGCAGTAACAGCAGCTGCTGCGACATCATAGATCTGTGATGCAATAAAGGTGAAGCTGCGTGTATCTGTGCAGGACACAGGCGCAGATCACCACTTTGCTGGATGGATAGAGAGAGAAAGATGTTGCTGATGGTTATATTATTTCTGCTGTTGCCGGACGTTTGCCCCGCTCCGCTGCCTGCTGATCGGGATGATGATGATGACGGCAAGCTGCTAAAGATGGTCACTGTACCAAAAGAGCTGCGGAAGAACAGCCTGGGCGGCTCGGATATGAAATGGATCGTTATTATCGGATTAGGGGCAGTTCTATCGCTTTCCCTGTGCTGCTGCCTGCTTGGATTCCTTATCTACAGATACAAAAACCGCAAACCTGAGGAAAACGGCAGCCTGCGCCAAACCTAGGAAAGATCCGGACCAAGAATATTCCAGTTCTTACTGTCTGTGTTCGTTAAATAAAAAATATGTTGCACTTGCAACTTCGAAAGTTATTTTACTCTGTTGTGTATATGTTATATAATATAATTATATGATCATTATATATACTGTATATCATCAGAAAAGTTCTGCATGATCTAAGCTGCAATCTCTGAGTTTAGATCCCAATGTTGTTGAATGGATCAGTAAACAGAGGGTTGTAGTGAGTGGCGTATATTCGGAGCGAGGTGTTGTTACCAGTGGGGTACCGCAGGGATCTGTAGCCGGACCCATTCTCTGTAATATTTTTATTAGTGATATTTCAGAAGTTCTTGATGGAAAGACCATCTGCAATATCAGATGGAAACAGAATAGAGCAATTGGGGCTTCTATACGCGGTGCACAAAATGACATTTTTAACCTGTAATGTATACAATATATCACAAAATTAGGAAGCCCTGTATAACAGTGAATGTATGTCATGTATGTGTTATGATTGTAATAGAAAATGAATAATGCCAATATTAAAAATGTGTTTTTCTTAAGTTCTTTGTTAGAAGCATGTGGCATAGCAATTACCGTATTTGCTCGATTATAAGACGAGGTTTTTTTCAGAGCAAATGTTCTGAAAAATACCCCTCGTCTTAAAATCAGGGTTGTCTTATAATCAGACCTCAAATAGGTCTGACTATGAGACTAAGATCCAGATCCCCCGCAACGCTGCAGGGGACCTGGATCCTCCTGTCTCCGGAGGGCATAAGGCATTTCTGGAGGCAGAGTGCTCTATGAAATGCCCTTTAACCCCCTTAATGCCACTCTGCTTCCAGAAATGCCTTTTAACCCTCTATACGCCTCTCTGCCTCCTGAAATGCCTTATACCTCCCTATAGGCCACTCTGCTCCATAATATGCCTTTTTACCCCCTAAATGCCAGAGTGGCATATAGGGGTATAAGGCGTTTCTGGAGGCAGAGTGGCACATAGGGGGTCAAAAGGCATATCATGGGGCACAGTGGCATATAGGGGGTTTAAGGTATTTATGGGGCAGAGTGACAAGCCTGGGGCAGATGTGCATAACTGGGGGGGGGGCAGGTTGGAAATAAAAGGAATATAAAAACAAAATATTTATATAAAAAAAATAGATTTACATGAATAACATTTACTGGTAAAACTTTTTTCCTATAGGGTCATCTTATATACAGGCTTTTTCTTTTTTCCTAAATTAATATTCAGATTTTGGGGGGTCGTCTTATAATCAAGCAAATACGGTAATCGGAATCACCCTGTTGTGTTTAGCAGCAGTGACTGCTAAGGGATACCTCCTAAGTGTCCTTTTTTTCTTGGGAAGATCCTGCTTTTTTGGCACTGTCCTACATGACCCTCTTGTCTCACCTCCCATGTGACCACCTTACAACTCTCTGCGGCTGAGCACACCGGGGTGGTCCTTCAGGTAAAGTGGGTGGTCATGCCTCCGATCCTACCCACTTTCACTCCGGACACATCTTCAACACAGGTGTTCCGAGTTAGACCCCTGGAAATGTTGAGGGGTATGTTATGGCACTGCTCACCAGGTCAGGTATGGCTAGAATGAAGATTTAACCCATCCCTGGATAGATAAAAGGGTTAGCTTAGCATGGAAAGGGTAATCAGCTGGCTGAAACCCAAACTGTGCTTCCTCTGAGGTCTTAAAAGCTTATGTGTGACTCCACATCTTGTTCTGTGAATAAGTCACCCCACTAAAGGGTATAAAAAACTACTAAAGAGCATCTCCAATACGGCGGCATCTGCTTAGCATTCAGAAGTTGTGATATAAACCTGGCAAACGCTCCACAGGCTTCTGCATATCTTGATTGTCTGAAATCACAGTTCATCCTCGGGATTCATTCCTTGATGTTTTTCATTCATTTGCTACAATCCTACATTCACTAAAGTGTCCGTTCCACAGACAAAGTATAAATGATAGCTTCAAAAACCTGTGTCAAGAACTTACGAAAATGTATGGTTTACTGGGGATAGTCTCTTCATTAAGGTAAGAAAATGTCGCCATGTTCCTGCTCTACATCAAGTATAGAAGAACTTGTCTACCTCGTGGATCATGATGCTGGGGCAGTTTAGGGAAACCATGCAAAACTATAGTCCTCCTAGGGCTGCCGTTACCAGCTTTTGGCACAACAGTCCCCCATGGTGCTTAGACAAACATTATTGGCATTGTTGGCCATTACAGTCAAGAAGAACCACTGGATACTTTGTGCCCAAAACTTTGTGATGATTTTATTCTGTCTATATCGATACCAGGGAACTTCTGGGATATACTCATCCAGAAACCTCCCTAGGAATGGGCAGAACGAAGTCACACGAGACAGAGTTACCTATGACAAGGTGTTTTTACCATGAATAGGTGGGGGTAAGAGTAGAAAATGGGGGTAACTGGCTAGGGAGTGGATGTAATTAAGTGGGGTGTGGGTATGCTACATGTCTTACCCACGTTTTCCCCAGCCGCCAAGTATTTAGTATTTCTTAGGAACAAGTATAACCCGGTAATATAAAACATTTGTCTGGCAAGTAAATGCCAATAGCCCTTTCAACAAAAGCCTCAATAGAGCCAAAAAAGTTCTTCTCATCTGTCAGCTTTTCTTCTGTTACTGACAATCAAAGCTGTTGAGTGCCGGTTAATGATTTTTTTTTTAGAGAATGCATAAAGGTTCAATGTTTTTCCCCTTTTTTTTTTTTTTCGACTGATATTGTGTTAATTTTGTGTATAAGTAGCCTCCGAACAAATATCTTCAAATTAAAAAGCGAAGAACTATTGGAAAAAACTTTCCTGTCCTGAAGAAATTTTCTGAATCGTGATTAACGCATTCATCTTTCACGCTGGATATGTGAATTGCAAGCTCTTTTTTAGGTACCGACTGATAAGAACATAGGTAAATGAATTCTCTTAGGCAGGTTTTTTTAGTATATATAATATTATATAATATATATATATATATGAAACTACAGATACCTGCGTTTAATCAAATTACTTGTGAAAATGGGTTTGCGATCTATAGCAGATACAGTATGAAGGGCGGTGAAGGATTGCGCAATCATAAAAGACCTCGAGAAAATGATATCTGTCTCGGGCATAAATTAAAGTAAGATCTTATTTAAAAAAGGGATGATGCGGAAATAGAACAGGTCAATTTGCGTATTAATGGCATCCCACGTATGCTTTAGAACTGTTGTTTCGGTGGAAAAAACTAATTCTATTTTGCTTTATTGGAATGTGAAGGTTAAAAGATCTTGACTAGCGGTTCGGGGACTCATCATCAATTAGAATAAAATAAGGTTGCCCTATGTAGTGTCAGTCTTCATATTTCTAGGTTTTAGCAGGATTAACCACTTTGGTTCAAAAGGATTATATACTGTGCTAGTCGTTTCGCAAACTGTGGACCTCTAGCTGCTTTAGACCTCTTTGTCCAATATGGCTGAATTTTTTTTATCGGAAAAATAAATTACTTATAGTAAAAAATATATAAAATACAATTATATTGAAAATTTACATTTGAAAAGTATGAATATTCTAATAAATGAATACAGGATTTTTTTCAATTAAAATGGTGCTGTGAATTTCTTAGTTTACAAATAATCCATCATTGGTTCGCATGCACATCAAACGCTAGTTTCTAACCCTTTTCTTGTGGTCCGTCTGTCAGGTCGGTGGTCACTGTATAAATCAGTGCTGTTACATTTTAATTATTATGTAAAAAAACAACAATTACGTTAAAATTGACAATATACAAAACCCCCCAAAACACTGGGACAGTTATTTATGGTTATGAAGCCCCAATAAAGGTTCGCTAGCCACAACAGGGTCACTCTGGGTGGATAAGACTGAGGCAGTCTGTTTGCCCAACACATACAGTAAGCGAAGGAGATACAGGGAAAGATTATGAATATTGGCAAAGTGAACCTGTGAAACAAAGTAAAAACAGCAATTCTCCCAAATGTTCTTACTTTGGTTTTTTTTTACCAAATTGTTGTTTTTTTGCACAAAACAGGCTGCAAGGAATATCCTCAGAGAATGCATAGGAAATATTTTGACAGTGTTTCTTTAAATAGCTAGAACTCCATTCTTGAGAGTATTTTTTTCTTTTTTTTCTGACTTTATTTAGTTATTTTAATATTTCTCCTACCGTTGGTAAGGGTAGGGGGGTCATTATATCTGATCATTTTTTTTTTATACAAATAAGTGATTGTTACAGGCCAAGACTGACCATCCCAAGTACATTTATTGGCGCTCACACAGCAGATCCTGCCTTTATCGCGTGGCTGGCGCACAAATGTGAGAGCAAAGAAAGCGGCCATCACTTCATCAGTCGCTGTGGTAAAAGAGTCGATTTACGGTAAATACCCATTCCGATGGGTGAAGCTACTGAACCCACAACACTTGGGGAACTTAACATATCCGCTTTAATAATAACTGTAGTCTTGTCCAAAGTCCTTTCTTTTTTGTTGCCAAGCTCTTTGGCCAGGTCCTTGGACATTTTTGTTAGTTTTTCCAGTTTTAACTCATTTTAAATACTTTTTTTTATTCATAGTGGGGTGGCGGTGTGTACCTGTGGTCCTCAACACAGTCGAAGCAAGCGTGTCCAAGGAAGAAAGGTGAACTATGTCTCCGACGCGCTTTCCTCCATGCGCCCTTTCTAGTTGACTTAGTAGTGATGAGGTCAGGCCTGGACGTTAAGTTATTTTCCGTTTCCATAACAAGACTTCCGCCTACAAAGAAAACATAGCGGCCTACGAAAAAAATGGGCTGAAATCTCCTCAATTTAGTAATTATTAAGTCCGCTCCCTTAAAACATTAATATTTTTACATCTTATTATGATTTTAGCAAAAAAATAAAGTGTCAACTTCTCAGTTGGATAGGAAACGGTGCTTCTTAATTGACATTGACAGAATATTAAGGATAAAAGAAATGAACTGTTACTGTTTTAAAATTCCATAGCTTAAAAAAAAGCGTCAAAACACCCCGAACGCATTTCCATGTAGAACTGGCCTTTTTTTGTTAATTGAAACTAGCTGGCTCCACTTTTGTGCAAAGGGAAAACAATTTTGCATCCCAGAAATGAGTTGTAGCTCTGTGATTAAACGCACGGTCTTCGTAATCTAGTACCGAGCCATTATGGAGAGTTTACTTTCCCTTCAATTAACAATCGTGACTACATCAATGCCAGACCTCTGACTCGTTTCGCTTTGAGTCTAGCGAGCTTGGCAAAATCTATGTAATTGAAACATTTATTTTCTTAATGGATACATCTCTCTCCAAAGTCCGCTCACTCATGCCTGTCCTTTCAGAAACAGATTTCTCTGTGAGTTCTTCTCGTATCGCAAACTTGAATATTTATGTCTTGTTGAGGAACATGGCAATCGGTGACCACTCCTTTATCATAACTTAGTTCATTTATTAAAGCTACCTGTAACTTTTTCTTTTATATTTTTTATTAGTATATTGGAGGTATATGTTTCAGTATATTGTATAGAACACTGCTGAGATCTGTGGCAAACTAGCTTCATTCTGTTTGCTTTCTTCTCCTCATCTTGGGGCTGGACTGGCCATCTGCTTACACCGGGCAAATGCCTAGTGTGCCGCTGGCCAACATCTCTCCATACGCACCGAATCTGCCGCTCCAGCTACAGTGTGCAGCCACTGGCTATGCATAAAAACATATCATGCGGACTCTCATATCGGCTGCACTTACATCGTTGGCGGCCGTCAGCCTTAAAAGTCCAACACAGCCCTCATCCCACCCTCACATAGGCTGCCAGGAATGGTAACCAGTAAAATAATAAAATAATGATGCATTTTGGATGCCTTCTCCCATGGTATACACATAGAGCAAGAATGTAAACCCCATTACTAAAGATTATTATATATATATATATATATATATATATATACACAGATTTTTTATATATACCATGAAAAAGTTATTTTTGAATATTTTTAAATTAACTGTGTGTTTTTTTTGTTTTCTCTACATGTATGTAACTAATGGAACTAAAACCAATTATAACACCTACTGTCCATAATGTCATATTGGGGTCTGCTGCTACATATTTTTGGACTTGTTACATTGAAACAGTGAAGTTAAGTCATTCCTTTTATTACACTGGATTATTTCAGACCATGGACAGCTCAAAAGGGAATACTTATAGTTTTCTTTGTTTCTATTAGGAACATACATGTAGAGAGAAAAGAAAACCCCATCCGGTTAATTCAAAAATATTCGAAATAATGGGTATTCAAAATATTCAAAGACGAATGGCTTTTCCATTTTCATAGAGAAATTTTTGAAGGTATATTCAAAAAATGTGTGTGTATATATATATATATATATATATATATGTTTTTTTTATGTGCAATGGATGTATATATGTATATATTTTTTTCTTTCTAATTACAGACAAAAAATATTGGTTTATTTTGTGAAAACTTAAACGTACAGTGCATTGGAAATATTTATTATATATTATTATTATTAATAATAATACTATTAAGTATTATAAAATATAATTTCTCTATTGTCAGTGTGAACTTCTCCACCTCACAGATATCATACGTCTTTTTTATTATGATTTTTTTTATACACTCATCTTTAATGCAAAAGATTAAACGTGTTGTCTTTAATTAGACAACTGAGTTATTTGTAATGGTTCTATGAAAGGGAATATTTAATTTAGCAGCATTCTCGTAAACCGAGCCCTATGTGTGTGTATCCTTTGAATTGTATTGGAATTCGTCTTCAATAACATTTTCTTTCTAGAAGGATTTTACTTGAATGTGGAAAGATATGATTTAAGGTTCTTCATAACTCAGATCACCAAAGTTCAAAGCAAACCCTTGGGTAGCTAAGTATTTCCTTCTCGTCTCTGATTTTTTTTTTCCTTTCTTTGTGCATTGATTTGCTGAAAATAATGATTGCAGGTGAAAGCAAAAAAAACTTTTCCATAAGCCGTAAAGATAAAGTATAAAAGCTGACAAAGAAAGCTATATGTCCTTCAAATTAATGGGTAGGTTTTCTAAAAAGAAGAAGAGAACATTGTTACAGAAAACCATGGACATCGGACACAACAAAGGGGGTAGTCGAGGAAATTCACAGCTAGGCTTGGCGTTTTTATCCAAATAAAAATCCAAATTTCATGAATGGGTCCAAACTTACTACTGGACTTTATAAAATGTTTTGAAAAATATGGGATTTAGGTTAAAACCTTTCACAGTAGAGCATGAGCATCAAATATGTCATACAACCAAGAAAATAGATGCTTCCTTACAAAAAAAAAATGTAGAATGTGTGTTTTTCCCCCGAATAATTTCAATATGTTAACCCAGTGAGGATTGCCATGGTAGGATCTCTCTGAGTTAGTACATACCTGACCCTACCCGAGATTGTGGCACCTAATGTGTGATTCCATATGTAGTATGGGTGCGCCATATTGGAAATTAGCATGGAAACTGCTCTTGGCATTTTAAGCTCAACTCAGCCAATTTAAGGAACCATTCTTTGGAACATGTAATAACGTTTTATGTACAGCTGGCACTTGCCCAATGGCAAATGCCGGATCTAGCGTTTGACTTGGTCTCTCTCTCACAGGGGGCTATTAGAGGGATACGGAAAGAAAACATTAATCAAATCAAGAATCAAGTATTGACTTAAATAATGTTTGTAACCTAGGAATTGTACATTAATTTTTACAGTCTTACAAGGATGGTAAAACAAAATGACCTAGCCACAAAATACATATTTAATACCGGTATATACAAAAAA
>VKOC01021014.1:0-11104 GCA_009364415.1 Spea multiplicata | reverse complement strand
TTACAGACCCCTCAAGGTGTGAAGGTGTATAATCCGAAGGAGATTGCTGACATGTTTGCGAATTATTATACCTCTCTATATAATCTCCGTTTACAGACGGATTTACCGCAACCCAATACTGCAGAAATTGCTGATTTTCTTTCTTCCCTTCCCATCCCTCGGCTTCCAATGGATCAATGGGAGGCTTTGGTGGCGCCACCATCGTCTGAAGAAGTAGAGCGTACTATTGCCAGTCTAAAATCTCATAAAGCCCCAGGGCCGGATGGCTTTTCTAATCTTTATTATCAGAAATTTAAATCTATCTTAGCTCCCTGTTTAAGTGCTCTTTTTTCAGGTTTTTTGGACTCTACCCCCCTCCCTAGGGAAATGTCAGAGGCGTATGTAGTCACCGTTCCTAAACCGGGCAAATCCCCCTCTGATTATGTAAATTATAGACCAATATCTCTGTTGAACACAGACATTAAACTTTACTCCAAATTACTTGCAAATCGTCTGAACACCATGCTTCCCGCTCTGATTCGTAATGATCAGGTGGGTTTTATCCTGGGTCGGCAACCGTCGGACAACACGAGGCGCATCATCAACATAACCCATCTTGCAAAGTCAACTAATAAGCCGTGTGTGCTGCTTTCTCTGGATGCGGAGAAAGCATTTGACCGCCTTCACTGGGGGTACTTGCTCTCTACACTGAGGGCCTTTGGCTTACCTGACAAATTTGTTGATGCTGTCGCGGTCCTCTATGACCAGCCCCGGGCGAGAGTATGTGCCTCTGGCTTTCTCTCAGAGCCATTTACTATTAGTAATGGTACTCGACAGGGGTGCCCGCTTTCGCCGCTGTTATTTGCCCTGGCCATGGAGCCCTTGGCAATTGCCATTAGGGATCACCCTGATATCTCGGGCTTCCCTATTCGTTCAGTTGAATCTAAGATTTGTCTGTACGCAGATGATGTCCTTTTGACACTTACTAACCCGGCAATCTCCCTCCCGAATTTACATGCGTTACTGACTTCTTTTGGCAATCTTTCCTATTATAAAGTCAACTGGCACAAGACTCAGGCCCTTAACTTGGGATATGAGTCCTCGGTGATAGATGCCCTGTCGGGTAATTTTCACTATTCCTGGCGTACGGACTTTATTACATATTTAGGAGTCCGCATCACTAAATCGGCGAGTTCCTTATTTAAGTCCAATTTCCTCCCTCTATGGCATAAAATTTGTGATGACTTAAACAGATGGTCAAAAATGGAGATTTCTTGGCTTGGTCGTATTGTTTCTTTCAAAATGAATTCGCTTCCTAAATTGCTATACCTTTATAGGACTCTGCCCATAGTTCTGCCCTCTGGATTTTTTCGCACGATGCAATCTAGATTGTCTAAATTTTTTTGGCTCCACAAACGACCCCGCCTTCCGTACCATATTTTGCAACGCTCTAAGCTACTGGGTGGACTGGGTATTCCGAATCTCAAATTCTATTATCTTGCATCTAACCTGGCCCAGACCCTTCTTCTCTTTTCAGATCCGTCTAAGGTGGCATGGGTGGATCATGAATCCTTGTTTACTGCTCCATTTACGGTACGAGATTTTCTATGGCTTCCTAAGACTTGTAGGCCTCCCATACCAGACGTCCTGCCCACGACATCACTCTCGTTGGCTTTATGGGACAAATATAACTCCAAGTTGCAGTTTCCTGCCCATCTTATTGAATACGCCCCATTATCTTCTCTCAAACCTCTCATCCCTCACGTTCATCTAGATAATTGGATACAATGTGGTATTGTCTCAGTTTCTCACTTACTCTCTTGTGGTCGCCTACGCTCTTTTCAGGACCTACAATGCACTTTTTCCCTGCCTAGTCGAGATTTCTTTAAATATCTCCAGTTACGTCATGCCCTGTCAAGCCATCTGAAGGTCTTTCCTTCTTCATGCCCCACTACTCCGATTGTCCGGCTTTGCCTGACTGCTCCTTGCGTGCCGAGTGCTATTTCGGTCTGCTATGCGGCTCTGTTGGGTCATGGGTCTGATGACAAACTTCCATTTATGCTACAATGGGAACGGGAACTTGGTAAGGAATATGACGTTCAAACTTGGTACCATGCCCTTTCCTCATTCCAAGGGGTTTCTAAAAATGCTACTCACTTTGAAACCAACCGGAAGGTTCTTTTCCGGTGGTATTATGTCCCCTCCAGACTAGCTAAGATGTTCCCATCCTCTTCCCCCCTGTGTTGGAGACAGTGTGGAGCAGTGGGTACCATGCTCCACATCTGGTGGGGCTGCCCTAAGCTCAAACCATATTGGACGGCCGTTTTCCACCTTATAATGGAATTGCTGCATATTCCTGTCGTAGCTGAAGTGGAAATAGCCTTGTTGGATATGCTCCCTCAGTCACTAACCTCCCCGCTACGGAAGCTGCTAGGTCATGTTTTGATCGCTGCAAAGGTTTGCATTGCCCGTAAGTGGAAAGACCCACTCCCTCCCACGATCCAAGAAGTATTGTATGCGCTTACCACAACCCGTACTTACGAACAGATGGCGCACTCAGCCTCTAATACTCCCCATATTTTCCATGACACTTGGGCTGCCTGGGACGAGTACTATACTGCTACTTTCTGTCCTATGCCCAGCGGTTTTATCCTGAAAGATTTGCGGACCATCTGGTATCGAAAGGCGACTCTGGAAACCTGATTGACCTTCGGCTTCTTCTCTTTTTTTTTTTTTTTTCTCTGTCGTTTTCTCTTCCTCTCTTTCCCTCCCTTTCTTTTCCCATCCCCTCCCCCCTCCTGTTTTAAACATAAAAACTGAGATCTATATGACTTATTACGTGTCTGTATTACCAATGTGGGGATTATGGATTTTGTCCTTACACATTGTACAATATGTGTGATATGCTGACTATACTGTACCAAATGTCCAAATGTACTGTACATTTATATCATTCCTCCGTGGTGCTTGACTGATGTATATGTTTTCTTTTATGTCGGATCTCAATAAATATTCAGTTATAAAAAAAAAAAAAAAAAAAAAATATAAATAAAAGTAAAAAAAAAAGGCGCTTGGGCAGCAAAGTGCCGCCTCTTATAAAGTGCCGCCTGGGGCAATTGCCCCACTCTGCTCCATGGTAGGGCCGGCCCTGCCTGCAACCATAGTTTAGGTCATGATCTTTAAACTGTCTACAGGGTTAGGGTAAAAAAACAAGATGATAGTCCATCAAGTTCATTCTCTCCAGTACACACTTAAGTACATGCAACCTTCGTCCTGTCAGCGTGGGGAAGCAAAATAAAATAGTTATGCCAATGCAGCTCTGAATCTGTAAAAGTGCAAAAGATTCTAAAACATTCCAGCAATTCTACGTAGCTCTAGAATGCAGATAAGGACACAGCGTATGGTTTTTTTTCCCTTATCCACCGCTATGTGATACATTATATATCTAAGCTCATGTTGCAACATTACCACCAATTTTTGTTTCCTCATTTTTAACCACATGCCAAAAGTGCCAGTGGAAAGACCTGCAATGGCACCCAAATCTACTGGTTTAGTAATCTCCATAAAACACCTTTCACGTGGGTTAATCAGGGATTATATTTTGTAATCTACATCAGTTCTTGTACTTTTATACTTATCAATACATATCAACAGACGGTGCACTATAAACTTTTCGAATTTGTACATTGTATAGTCTCCAATGCTTGGAAGGAAGAGAAAAAACTGTTGGGTGCTCAAGGCAAAGCATGTGACACATTTGCAAAAACACATTTATTAATACTATGATAGTAATTCAAATAAGCCATTAATAATTAAAATATGTATCCACATTTGAGCAAAACCAAGAGAAACAAACCAACTTATTTTAAGATAAAGAATTAAAATGTCCCTTCAGGGCTATTACCGCCGAAATAAAGGAAAGAAAGGGGAAAGAAAGGGGGAAAAAAAGGTATTGCTGCCATCATGTGGCGAGACATGGAAATAATGTAGCTGAAATTGAGGATGTAATAAAAAAAAAACATTACCTGGATTAGTTACTGAAACATGACATGCATTACAATTTAGACAGGGCCTACGAAATCACCTCCTTTGAGGACCATTCAGGCCCTACACAGATATCTCAGGCAGCGCACACATGGAGATGGAGGCTCCAATCCACAGATGTTTAAAGGAAACAACGTGGCAACACAATCCTACATCGCTAAAGACCCATACCGAATACCGGCTTAGCAGACTGCCGCAGAACTGCCACACCTGTACGCGAGCAGGCAGCATTGATCCCACTCCCAACATTAACCATAATGAGTCCTTCCGATGGGGCGCTTATGAAAATAATGGTTCGGAAAGATTTTATATTTTATAAATAAAACAGAGCTTATTCAAGGGAGAGGTGCGTTTAATTTCCTTAACTTCACTATACGTTACGAAGAGCCAATGCTAGCCTCTTTACACACAGAATCATGCACTATAAAGGCACAGCTCCGTTTTTCTTGCCAGTGTTGTCCCCTCAGAATGAATAGCGACGTATGAGAGCTCAATTGACAACTCTTCTCCAAACCCTCTTGACAAACTCATTTTAATCCACTTGATACCAATAGTCATTAAGCAAGGTAAAAGTTGCCCAGGTCCACAAGAGGATTTATCTGGCCATTCAACAACTCATATGACTCTTTTTCATTCTAGACATCTGGCAGAACACAATCTATGGTACTCTAGCTAAAGAAAATTACCTATTCCATCACTGGATATCCCTGGCTTAATTTAGCAGTCAGAGCTGCATGTGGTTTTGGGGATAGGGAGTCAACTAAAAGTCAGGCAGGTAGAGCAGGTTGGGGACAATAGTTCAGCAAGTTTCTAGCTGCACTTGCGCTACATAGCGCTGGCCACGCTCTTTGCCCACCTTGTGCTGGCGGGTGTCTCGCACTGCGAAAAGGGTGGGAATTTGCGCTATAAATAGCACCGTTTTTAGGATGCTGCGCATTACCTGCGGTGAACGGCAAGCCGTCTGCACTGACCTCATACAAGCATCTGGTGAGCAGCAGCAAAGTGGGAGAGCCAAAGGTAGAAGAATGGAAGCCTCCGTTTCCTGTCCTTAGCTCACAGGAGTGTCTCCCGGTGGTCTTCTGCTGCTGTAGCCCATCTGTTTCAACGTTTAACGTGTCGTGCCTTCTGAGATGATATTCTGCATACCATGGTTGTAACGAGAGGTTATTTCAGTTACTTTTGCAATTTTGTCATCTTGAACCAGTCTGCCCATTCTCCTCTGACCTCAACAAGGCATTTTTGGCCCACACTAGAGGACTGCATTGGGAGGCGGGTCCCGCAGGCCAAAAAACTTGCGGGCGCTCTTGCTGGGGTTGCGGGCTGTCAGGCACTGTACCTGCGGGTCCCGGTAATCCCGCGCAGTCCCGCAAGGCTGCCTTCTCGCTGCTTCCTTACAATGTCTCCTGTATTCCTCCGCCCAGGAACAAAACAGGAGTCACGCGATGTGACGTCACTTCCCGTAACTCCACCTTGTTCCTGGGTAGAGCAAGAGAAGAGACGCTGTGAGGGAGCAACTTGAGGGCAGCCTTGCGGGACTGCAGCTCAGGTAAGGAGGTGGGCATGATTGGCCACAAATGTGCCGGGAGCGGGCGGGATTGGCCACTAATGTGGCGGGAGCCGAACACCCACATTGCTGGAGAGGCGGGATTGGGCCAAAAAACAGCGGGATTAAAAAAGCAGTCCCGCGCAGGGCTCTAGTCCACACAACTGCCGCACACCAGCACTATTCTCTGTAAACCCTAGAGATGGTTGTGCGTGAAAATCCCAGTGGACCATCCGTTTCTGAGATACTCAGACCAACAACCATGCCATGTTTACAGTCACTTAAATCCCCTTTCTTCCTCATTCTGATGCTCGGTTTGAACTTCAGCAAGTTGTCTTGACCACGTCTACATACCTAAATGCATTGAGTTGCTGCCATGTGATTGGCTGATTAGCTAACAGGTGTATCTCATAAAGTGGCCAGTGAGTGTAGACACACACGCACGCTATATACATATACACAAACATTTTTCTACGTAAAATGTGAAATTTAATGACACATTGCGAAACACACAAATTGCAAAAAATTGCAAAATACATCCACAAAAATGAACAGAAAAAAATAGTCCGGAGGTTTAAATTGTCATCCTACACCACAAAGCACACTTTATAACAAATTGATGATCGTGTTATATAAAGACATTTTAAAGAGAACACATATATGCCTAGTTTTGGAATTATATATGAACACAATAAAATTGCACTTCAAATATTTAATTCTGTACTTCACGGAAAAAATAAGTTGGCTTTACAACTTATTTTACAGCCAGACGGTATAGCCATTCACCGTAGATACTTTTCTGTAAAAAAAGCTATGAATTGTAGGGTTACCAAATTGCCAAAAGGTAACCTACAGCGATCAGTCATTTTCCAGGTCCTGGGCCGAGTTCTATCGATTCCCAAAGTATTCTTTTTCAAAGCGTTTAAAGTCAGCATCTGAGAAAACAGACTTTTGCTGTACTTTACTTTGCTGTTTCACTCGCTGGTCCTTTGCTTTGCGCCCAATGTTTTGTTTCAGGATCTGTGCACGAATATAGAAACTTGAGTAATACACAAAAATTTCACTCATTCATATATACTTTAGATTGAATAAATGATTTGGCAATTTTGCAAACAAAAGTAACCATTAACAATAGTAGGAAAGGAAAAGGCAGCTACAGCATTAAAAATACTAAATAAAGTTCATTTTTTAAAAAAAATGTATCCAATATATGGGAATACCTAGGAATTTCAACTCATCATAGGATACAATTAGAATTAACTGATGAATCTAAGGTTTTTTGTTAGTCCCGTGTCAGTTGTGACACCAATGTGTAAGAAGATCAGTCATGTATAAATAACATGGAAACCGTGAAGACGCCTTTACAGTTTTTATGGCAACAACCTGTCAGCGTCTGCTTTTGTATGACATGACAACCATTCAATGAACAAATATGAATGAAGCAAAAATGTTAACTTTATTAAAGAATTATTTTGGAGATGTTTTAGCCGTTCAGCAGTACACAGAGTTTAGTTTCTAATGCTGTATTTAGTGGCATATTACTTACATTTTTCACAACAGTTTTGGATGCCACTTGGTGGGACTCAAGCATGTATTTCATGTTCTGCGCCAGGTAATCCTTTGTGCTGTTCTTCTTAAACTCCTCTAAAAAACAAGAATGCAGGTCAACAGGCCACATAGATAATACCATTTTCAAACAACTCAAGCCTGCAAATGGGAAGCTGTGTCTTGTGACACATATAAAGCATCTGTCCTGCATTTATTTTAATGATAAAAAGGTTTGTACCACGTTAGCCGTGGAAAAACAGGAGAAAAGTAAAGTTAAAATGATATAATTTATTGGCTAACAGAGTTTAATTGCAAGCTAAGCTTTATAGACCAAGGTCCTTTCCTCAGGATTAATGCATGACGAAGGGACCTAACAACTTGGTCTTGAAAGCTTAGCTTGCAAATAAACTCTCAGTTAGCCAATACATTTTAACTATACTTTTCTCGCATTTATTTTAAAGGAATTCATTGTGGACATATCACATTTATTGGAATACATCACGTTGAATGCTCGAAAAACCTAGAACTTATATAGGTCACAATATTAAGACCTCCTTCTTGCAGAAACACAATAATAAAATAATATTGACGAAAGCCACAGCATTTGAATGATGTCAGTATTCTTTCCCCCACAATTCAAGATCCTCACCTACTGCTGATCTGATTACTCTGCCTTTGGCGGTTGCCTTTTCCTTTTGGGGCACACCTTGTCGCTTGAGCCTCTTGAGCTGTTTTTTCATTCCCGTTTTGTGGCTGCTCAAGGGCACTTTCTGATTGCTTGCAGAACTTTTCTTCGGTCCTAGGTGGTTATATGCAAAAGTTATCAGGCATGTTGTTAAGTAAAAGTCAACTTACAAGTCATGGTTGTTCAAAGAAATATACCTGTTACAAACATGTTATTTGAACTTAATTTTTTTTACATTTGTATTAAACAGTGGCATTTTTATTCCCATACATTAAAATTTTAGGTGGTTGTTTCATTTTCATACAATTACACTTACGCAATAGAGGTTACAGTTTTATATAAGGATCAAAAGAGACTGTGCCCTTATTGGCATATCTCTGTCTAGAAGTGCACCAGAAACTTTGCACTACTTTGAATGCAGAGCAGGACTGTTTTTACATACACACACACGTACATATATATATATTGCTGGGGATGGCTTACTGGAGCATCAGTCAGCCATACTAATGGGAGGGTGGCAAGAAAGGGGCCCTTACTTTAAAAGTACCATCTGACAGCACACATCTGCAGCACAAGTGTACCAGCTGTGGTGTGAGAAATGGTCTGGTGGCCAGATGACCAAGATGGAGCTACTGGGCAAAAACTATTATGTATGGCATAAACCTTAAACTGCTCACAGCATGCCATACAGAGAAGTATAGCGGTGGAGGCTTCAGGTTGTGAAGACACTTTTCATCGGAAGAGCCTTGACATCTTGCTAAAATGGAAGGAAGAATGGGTGGAACAAATAGAAATACTGCAGTGGATTGATCCAAACCAACACTGAAGTGGCTAAAGAACAAAAAGGTCAATGACCTAAGTCAATCAAAGCGGTAATAATAAAAGTTTACCTTGGAGTACTACTAAAAAACCCCAAAACAAAACAAACTGCAGAACACAAGCGTCCTCCAACCAATAAGACACTCGGACCATGCATGCGAATCTGGTAAATACTTCAGATCAATGGGATCGCTTACCCTTCATACACACACCACCGTTAGACATCTTCCCCTACGAACAAACTCAAAGCTTTGCTGGAGCTACTTGGCGGTAAGTATATCTCATCAGTAGCTGGGGAGAGGGGAAAGGGGCAAATGCATATGGAGGGGTTGTACAGAAGCTGCACGCGCGCTTCCAAGGGACACGATGATTATGTTAAAGGGACCACTTAGTAATCTTGTGCATTAAAGGGTACATGATGGCTGAGTTGTCCCTTGTATTTATTTTCCCATTCTGTTGAGTTATTGTACTTTGATGGAAGCAGGTTATTTGCTGCTGTGTGTATAAGGACAGGGAATAAGAAGCATATTAAAGGACATTGCTTGACACACGTCAGCTTCCGCATGCATGTTTCTTTTTAACTTTTACACTAAACAACTCCACAACTGCACTAACAAACAAAAGCACAAACCTCAGGTCGTCTCAATCAATTCACGGAGTTATGATAAAAGCTCTTCCCATTCACTACGTAAAATGTTTCACGTATTTATATATCGTCTCACAGAATGCCTAAAATTACCCACGTGTTACGTCACATATCACAAATGACAACATAGATAATCTTGCTTTACTTTCGTCTATATTCCCAGCCCAGTCCATTTGCTGACTTAACACACATACTGTATCGGGCATATTGTTCCGTGTAACGCTCCTCAACACTCACCACTTCCATCCGGACTCAACAAATCCAGACCTTTCCTAAGTAGTGATGCAGACATCGCTGCACTTCTCTCCGATTTGCAAAATCCACACGTGCGTGCCAGTCATCCGCTACAAACTACAATCAACTTCCGGGTCATGTTTTCGTAGCCTCATCCAACATCGAGTTCCAAACATTTTACACTCCGGGAGCCATTTTGGTGGAGACCATTGCTTGGTAGGTCTTCGCTAGTGGCGACGAATGTGCTGTTTGGTCAAATGTTGACTCTCCTGTTTGGGACTCTGGGACTTCCTGTACGACTAGGAACACTAGGTACTTTAGTGTCTCCTACATTTTTATAAAGTACATCAGTTTGTACCAAATCCCACTGTGTTTTCTTATATGCATAGTATCCAGAATTCACGAGGGGCATTTAACAAATAAAGAGGGAGCTGTAAGGAAAATAGTCCTTTTCCGGTAACGTGGTGCTAAAAAAGGAGCATGGACTTTAACCTTTTCTCAATAGTTGTGTTTGAAAACACTTGTTTTCTGCCTTTGTATCAAGGTTTACTCAGACCTCACATTCATTCAGTTTAAAAAACCCGACACTTATCTTAAAAACATTGGTTGTATTTGCCCCATCTCACCACAAGATGTCAGTAAAGCTCTGTTCAAGCGCTCATAGTCTTCTATATGCTGTAACTCAAGTGGTCTCCCTCATACCCATCTCACTCTCTTGCGATCCATCATTGGTGTTGCCGCCAGGATTATTTTCCTTACCAGCATACCTGGGAACTCTTTGGGTTTGACCCCGAGATTGTTGGGTGAAGCTCCAGTTCTCTGGGTCAAGACCCGATTCCTCCGGGTCGCAGGATTTTGACACACTCCGCTCCCCACCCATTTTCCCTTTTAATGTGGGTGTTAACCGCTGCCGTTAGCGGGAACTCCCACGAACGTCAAGGGACCGCTAGCGGACATCAGTGTGCAGTCGTGGCCGCGTCCCGCAAGGGAAGGCTCCGGCTAGCCAGAAGTTCCCAGGTATGCTTACCAGTCTCCCCTCTGCCTGTGTGTCTCAGAATTCAGGAATAATAAGATACAGTCTAAACCTTTTTAAACCCATTGATCATTTTTGGACTATAGAAATTGTCACGATCCAGTTTCGTTAAATAATATTTATAGAGGGCAGATGTTGACACTGAAAAAAAGGGATTGCTCTAAATAAGAAGATCTGAAGGAGCAACTACATCGAATTAAAAAACAAACAAACAAACATTTGTTTATAAACAAGGAGAATCTGTAATGAGGTTCATTTACTTTGACCTAGGGCAACACTTCCAGCAATTATGTTATATGGCGGACAAACATACTGATTCATAATATTGTATTATACATCTTCTGAAAGTTTATTTTTAATATGAAGCTGACTGTGTCTTCAGAACACCGACTGATATGGAAAGGTAGCAACATTTACACTGCGCTAGGGCTGCAACTAACGATTATTTTTTCGATTAATGAACAAACTGGGTGTTAAAAACAAACAGCAGAATAAAAAACTTAAAAATAACATTGTGTCATTGTACACTTTTATCTCTTTATCACAATGGCATTTCTCTAATCGCTTTCTTAT
>VKOC01021012.1:0-10470 GCA_009364415.1 Spea multiplicata | reverse complement strand
TTGTGATACAAATACAAATAAGACCTCATTTGCTGCGGCTGGGGGTGTAGTTTCTAAAAATATATAGTTTTGTTGGCATATTTTAACATCCCGGGCAGCTAGAGCTGTTTAATTGACGCAGCCATGCATTAAATTTAAAGATGTCTTTTGTGATAGTCTAATAAATTTAACTTTTAGCAATAAAATATTAGAAAAACACAGTCTACTGTTCTCAATTTCTGTTTATTTTAGACCGGTTACCTACTACAAATATTTAGCAACACAGGTTTTGATATTAGAGTTTAGAAAAATAACATTACAAACTAGTTTTTATTGAGTTGGAAGTGAAAAATTACACTTTTTTCCCATTTTTGGCTGTATTTTGCAAACCTAATGAGACATACACATATAAAAATGGTATATTTGGAATCTGCTGGGTGTGCTGAAAAAAAAACAATATATGGTTTGTATAGTTTATTCCCAAGAAATTTACTCGAAACACGTTTAAACGTGAGATGCACCAAAATGCCGAAAACCAGCTTAGCACCAGGGTGGGAAATGGCTTAGCAGCCAAGGGGTTAAATGAACTATCCAAAATGTATCGCACTGGAGTACAGTTTTGCCTCTATCCCCCCCACGTCGGGATTCAGGAATGTGATCAATTGCTATAAAACGGAGGGATGATAATGCATGTTTTTCTAAGAAGTGTCTAGCTACTGGTTTATCTGAGGTCCCATCTCTATATGCGACCCTAATACTTGAACGATGTTCCCTAATTCTTTCTGCTAATGTACGACAATTCGCATGGACACTGTATTTTATATATTACGTACATTGTTTTACATGTAATCCTATGTCTGATATTAAATATCTTTCCTGTATGTGGATGGGTAAATGTTTAATTCGGTATCATATGACTGCATGTAACGCACCCCAAACATCGTACACTGCCATTATTGCTATATTTTTTACTTTCCTTAGTATAGCTATCCACTGGGTCAACTTTTACCAGTAAGTCTCTTAGACTTTTATTCCGCCTGTAGCTGATCACTGGTCTATGACGAAACATAGTGGGAAGTGTATTGTCTTTGGCTACCATATTCCAATTTCTATGAATACTGCTGGTGAATTCATAACTACTTCTATTATATGTAGTCATACAGTATAATTTAGAACCCTCTGATATCATCTTCTCTTTAGGACCTAACCTAGCTTCCCTCAAGGATAACAAGTTGAGAAAGCACCCTCAAAGTGAAATATTACTGACGTATATGCTTGTCGTTGAAATGACTAGGCATAAAATAAAAAA
The DNA here is from genome assembly GCA_009364415.1 of Spea multiplicata. Taxonomy (NCBI): domain Eukaryota; kingdom Metazoa; phylum Chordata; class Amphibia; order Anura; family Pelobatidae; genus Spea; species Spea multiplicata. The sequence goes on along the minus strand of VKOC01021012.1, from coordinate 9,182 downwards.
GAAACGTTCTCCGTTCCCATTTTTTTTGTCTTTTACCTCAAAAGTGGGCCTTTGATTTGGTTATTTAAGCCCTCCTTGACAATGGCTGATTTGATTTTTGTTACTATCCGTGACAATGGCTGTTTTAACATTTCTGCAGTTCTTGTGTTTAGCTGTAAATATTTTTCTTTATCATTTACTGAATCTATACAAGTTACATTGTTTTCTTTCTCCAGGACATTATTAAAATATGTTGAGAAATAAAAAAAACAAAACAAAAAACTCTACCACCACTTTTTTCCCCTTACACGTTTTAAATTTAGGTATGAACTTACTGCTCCTGGTATATGTCAATATCAAAACCCACATCATCTGAGTACTGTCCAGGGGTTGTTTGGGGGCTAAAAGAACATATTTGGGACGCGGGCATTTTTCAAGTTGGAAATTTGACATGCGGTCATCCTGCCCCATGTAACACATGTTGAACCCAGCTAATTCAATTTACCCCATCAAACCATATTTGTATTTCAAATGCTGGTATTTTAACCCTTTCCATGCACTACTTTTACCACCAGCTTTTGTCCAACTTCATGGTAGTTATTAATTTTGCAGGGTTTTTTTTGACTGAAACAACTTGTGATTTGTATTTAGAAACACCCCCAAGTGCAGGAATACCCCATATACATGGGTACGGCATGTCTCTGGCTCTACGGGTTCAAAATTGGAACATGCGCATTTCCGTTTTCAAACACGGAATTTTGACAGATCAGTTTGCTAGGTCCAGGTCTCATTTCAAACACGGTGGATGTCCCATATTTAATTTTAACCCGCTAAAACTATATATTTCCTTAAACTAGACAGCTTAGGGAATCTAGTTAGGGGCATATTGGCCTGTCCCATGCAGCTGATTCCACACCAGCGCCTTCCAAAGGTAATCTAACAAAAAAAGAATACCATTTTCACATCCACTTTGCGGTTTCACCATGATCGTTGATCCCCTCCTAAACTCTTTTAAAACGGGCGTCCGCTGCCATACAATGTATGACGGATGTTGACGCCCCGGGGAGGGGTCGGACATGGCCCCCAGTGCTGATCGTGGTGTTACTGAATGCCTCGAAGTCGAGGCATTACAGCAACACCGTTTGGGTGCAGAAAGCGAACATAGATCGCTTTCTGCACCCGTTTAAAGTCATGACGTGCCAGAACTGGCAATTGTCATTAAGGGGTTAAGTATCCCTTTTGTTTTGCATTATCAAATGTTTTGTGTGCGTTATATGTTTTACAACCTGTATCAGTGACCTAATTCAATTTAAATATCTTGTATTTGGGCTTTATTCGTCGCACATTCCCTAAAAGAATAACCCTGTAAGAGGGTCATAATTTCGTACATAATGGCGAGCCAGGTAGGAGGGATTTAGTGTGACTTATGAGTATATTTATAAGTGTATATATTGTGTTTTGAGTTAGGATTCATGGTTCCAAGCTCAGGAGTATGTGGCCAAGGCAATTAATGAAAAGAAATTATCCAAATCAAAAGGGAAAACTGCTCTGGATTTTGCTGCCCGTTGGATAGCGGAGCAGTACAAATCAATGAAAGAGCAATAAAATTTTGGAAGCAAAAGTTCTAGGTTTACACATTGAAGTTGAAAAGTTTAAAAATTTTTGCACAGAATGCTGCAGCTTTATGTGTAAGCAGCCAGCAGTCTTTGCAGGAAAATGAGGAATTGCGTAGTGCAAATGAGCTGCTTACTCAGAGGCTGAAGGATGCAGATTAGGGCCCTGGCAGCTTGCAGGAAGAGGGAGGCTGATCATGTGCATTGCACAGCTAGAATGAACAAGTTAAATGTACAGCTACAGAAAAGAAATGATGTTGTGGCTGCAGTCAAAGTGTTAAAAAATGATGATGTGAATGAAATGGGCAAGGTTTAGATGAAAAGCAAAGTAATCATAAAATGATCCGAAATCGCAGCAAAATCATTGCAAAGCCCGTGTCTGTATTAAGCCCCTCACTTCAGAGACAATTGTATAAGAGCAGGCTCCAACACAAATTTCAAGGACCCATAGGTAAAAGGGAAGCCTTTAAATGTTTTGCTTGTGGTAAAGTAGGACATTTTGCCAGAAATTGCCACTATCACTCTGCCAAAGGACACCATGTTCAGAAAAGACCCATGGTTGATAGGCAGGGAGATAAGCATTGTTTTAATTATACTAGATGGGGATCTCAGGGAAGAGGTAATGCAGGGCTTGACAAATTTGTAGTGAATCCAGGCGCCAGCTAAAAAGTTAGGAGCCAGGATTTTTTTTTAAACTAACAGTTGGTCAGTGATCTGATCATCATCAGCCCAATTACTAAACTCACAGCATTTGACCTGGAAGCACCCAGGACTTTCAGGTCAGTGCTGGTTTTTCGTTGTTTTTTTTTTTTTTTTATTATTATTTTTTTTGTATATATATATATATATATATATTTATTTATATATATATAAATTTTAACGCTTTCAATGCTGATGTTCCATTGGAGAACAGCATTGACTGATATTTAGTCCCCACAAGCTTGTGGGGACAAATGTTAACCCCTGCAATGCCACAAATGTGTTATACACAATTGTGGAATTGAAGGGGTTAACGCTGCACTGTCGCTCTCATGGAGCGATCAGGCAGCAGGGGGGTGTTGGGGCTGCTCTCCACACTCATGTGGAGACCGAAGACCCCTTTCCCCTGTCCCTGAAGCTGCCTCTGGCAGCTGGGAAGCAATTGCTGGTCTATGGAGCAGCCATTGCAGGGAGGGGAGTCTTTGATGACTGCTGTAGGCTTCCATGCCTACAGGAATCATCAAAGGGCTTGTGGGGGCTCATTTTTTCTGTTGCTGGTCTGCCTGGACTTCCAGGCAGAGCACCAGCAGCAGAGCCCCTTACAAAACGGGAATTAACCCCTAAATGCCGCGATCGCGGCATTGAAGGGGTTAACGCTGCACTGTCGCTCCCATGGAGTGATCAGGCAGCTGTGGGGGGTGTTGGGTGAGGTCCCCAGACTTGTGTGGTGACCCAATCAATACACAAATCCCTTCCCTGAAGCTGCCTGTGGCAGCTGAAAACACGATTGCTGATTTTGCAGCAACCGCGTTTTCAGCCTACAGGATCACTCCGTGGGAGGGATCTCAGGCTCGGGGGCGGGCTCTGAGTGGCTGTGCTGTCTGCCTAGACTCCTGGGCAAACAGCAGCAGCAGCGCCCCCGTGTGGTGACTCAGCCTCTTACATCCACAATTTTTTGTGGATGTAAGAGGCTGACAAACACCTAGGCGCCAGGACAAAATTCTAAGTCGCCATGGCAACTGGGATTTGTCGAGCCCCGAGGTAATGGTGTTAGAAAAGACTACATCAAACCTTGGATTCCCTACCATGTTATTAAGGCACAGAAAGAAATGGTTGAAAAAGAGATTAATGAGTTACAGTGTAAAGTAAGTGTATATGAAGGAACTGGACACTGTAAAGACCGAAGTTTCCAGAATAAAGGGAATGTTACCACATTATATACTGAGGCACACATTGACAGTGGTACAGCATAACATCTATCATACACTGAGATAGACATTGACGGTGGTACAGGTTAACTTATTATATACTGAGGCACGCACCGACAGTGGTACAGCATAACACCTATCACAATACACCGAGGCACACATTGACAGTGGTCCAGCATAACTCTTATTACTTAGGGATGATGCTGCCAGACACTGAGAATACTGCAGTAGAACCCCTATCACTATACACTAAGCCAAACATTGATGTGGTGTAGGCCTACCACTTCAGTTACTGGTTTAGTATATAGTAGGGATGCACCGAAATGAAAATTCTGGACCGAAATTGAAAATTCAGCATTCACTTGGCCAAAACAGAAAACAAAAAACAAACAAAAAAAAAACTGTAAAATACTTTATAAAAAAGTAACATACCAAAATTAGACAAAAAAATCAATAACAATAGTAATATATATATTTATACATATATATAAAATTAACAGCAATCACAATCCTATCATGCCCAAGTTCTACCAAAATTGGACACAAAAATATAATTGATAATCACACTCCTATCAAGCCTAGGCAGCCATACATGCTGGAACCTGGGCATGATAGGAGTGATTACAGCCTCCCTATGCCATGCTATCCCCCACACTTACACATCCATGCTATCTGAAACCCACATTCACAAACATTCAGCATAAACTACAGCATAACACCCATCACTCTCACACACTTACTAATCCACTCTCACTGAATCTTGTCCTACCTTTCCCCTGTCACTGTCACTTTTCCTCCTCCTGTTCTCGTTCTTGCTCTTCTTCTGTGTCCTGTCCTTCCGGTGCAGAGAGCATGGAAGACGGTGGGTGTGGCTTCAGTGTTGTGCGCCAGGTTTTGACATCAGATGCAGACACACATGCTATCGCAAGATTTTGTGTCATATCCTGGAGTCTCATGGGTAAGCATAGGGTTAGTGGCACCTGGGAGGGGAAAGGAGGAGCAGGAAAAAGAATGTGTGTGTATATGTAAGTGTGCGGTGGTAGAGTGGGTGGATGGGCCTTGAAGAACTACCGCACCCAGATACCACTAACCCTTGTACTCATAAGGTGTGCTTAAGGTGGAGCAGTTGGGGGAGCAATGGGTGGGACAGTAAGATGGACATGGGCCAGGCATGGGGGCCCAGGGATTAAGGATGTAGTTAGCCCCGAAGTTTCTCACGGCGAACCTGCCCATAGTTGTGTAGTTCTGGCTCCTCAAATCTATTGCAAGACATTCAAATCTGGGTTGTTTCAGCTTGTTAAACTATGGGTTATCAGTTTATATCAAGAAATTGGTCTATTAAAACATACTTTCTTCTAAGCACCCCATTCCTGTCCTGATGAACCTCTATCTGTTGAATTACTAAAATGCATTCATTATCTTGTACTTTAATACTTTATCAGTGTCATTTTTGCCACACTTTAAAGAAGAGTTTGCCTTTTTCTGGAATTATTGAATTTAGACCACCTGGAGATCATCCCAACAAATGATTACACGGTGTGTGTGTTTTCCCACAAACACCACAAATTTCAATCCCTAGCATCTGAGTGAAACAATAGGGAGAAGTTAAAGTCATATTTGGTTCAATCACATAGCATATTCATATTCAGTAAACATTTTTATTTTATAACAATTTGTAAAGAGCCACACAACTCCATAGTGCTGTATAACACAGAAATGTGATTTTTTTTTCTCAAAAAAAGAAATCAAAACGACATTACAACACATAGTGGGAAGCTTTACCAAAAAAAAAAAAGAATTATTCTTTTACTTAAGTCAACAAACTTAAGTCAACATCAGTTTTATATCATATTTTGAGCCTTGTCAAAATAATATATATTAATAATTAATTTTTGAATCAATCAAATTTTCACATTTATGCTTAGTATCTTCAGGTGCATTCCTTATAAGGAGCCCCTTGTTGTTAATATCATAATCTTTTGAGGCCTTTTCTCTTCTCACTTGTTGCAGTACTCTCAGCTGTTGAAGTTCTTTGGGCAGTTCCGAACACGACAGCTGTTGATGAAATAGAAAAGGATGAATATGGAGTTTTCTATAGCCTGAAATTGGATTCATAAGGTTCAAGGCTTTGTGCTACAAGTTATAGATGAGTCGTATTGAAAAACACGAGTGGACAAGAGTTTTTCCTGAGTTTGATACTGAGTTTCCAATTTACAGTAGAAACATACCTTGCATTCATGTAATCTCATCCTCCCCTTACCAACTTAAATTTATGTACTACAATATTGGTTTTTCAGGCAATGGAAAATTTTATTTATTTCCAATAAACTATTTATCCATTGAATTTTGTCTGATTGAATATTAAGATCGTGGTACCACATGTGCATTGCATTAATACGGATTGGAGATTCCATTTCCTCAATTAATGAATAACATCTCTTTAAACATTTGGGAATTAACTCAAGGGAGAATAATTCATTAAACTGGGAGCATATTTTAGATGTGTTACCAGAAAATAAATCTGACCTTATATAGTGTCTAATTCTTATTACGTTGTAAAATTCGGTATCATCAAAATTAAACTCTTCAGAGAGTTGTTGGAACGGCTTTAGATCCCTTAAAAGTAATATGTCTTTAATACGTTTATTTCTAAATCCACTCCAATTTCTTAGACTCAACTGAGGGATATTGACTTGGAGTATTTCTAAAGGAGCTAAAGATGTGATTTTATTTTTCATACCTATACCACGTTTAAATGCGTTCCAAAATTCCATTGTGCTCTTAATTGTAATGGGGAGATCTTTAATCACTTTAATTGATCTGTCGTAGCCAGACATACCAATTATTTCTTGTTCTATTTGGAACCATGTTTCATTGTGACTGTATTTGTATTGTAATTTTAAAGTATGGGTTAGCATACTAGCTTGTACATATCTCCCCAAATTTGGGACGTTAAAACCACCATTCCTTTTACTCGCATATAGAATTTTTTTTGAAATCCTAGGTTTTTTCCCGCCCATATAAATCTTTCTATATTCTGTTGAAATATTTGTATCCAGGGCATCGGAAGCCTAACAGGTATCATCCTGAGTATGTACAACCATTTAGGGATTATATACGATCTAACAATATTCATTCTCCCTAACCATGATACAAAAAGTCCCTTCCAGCCCGTAATATGTTTCAGTAATTCATCACGTAGTTTATTATAGTTATTCTCGATAATATTAGAAATTCTAATTGGAATTATAATTCCTAGATATTCTATTTTATCCAATCCCCAGACAAAGTCATATTCTTCCTCCAGTTGAATTCTAATAGGTTCTGAGATATCTACCATCGTAGCTTGAGTCTTGGTTGTATTGAGTTTATAGTTAGATAATCTACTAAAGGTTAAGATTTCTCCCATAAGTATTTTTAGAGTTTTCACTGGATCATATAAGGAAATCAGGACATCGTCTGCATAAAGACTGATTTTATTTTCCAAATCTCCTATTTTAATTCCCTGTATATCTCTATGATTCCTAATTCTTGTTGCAAGGGATTCAATTGTAAGTATGTATAACAAGGGTGCTAGGGGGCATCCTTGCCTAGTACCGTTGAAAATACCAAACCATTGCGAAGTGAATCCCTGGCCTGTCACTCTAGCAGTAGGTGTTGTATATAAAGACATAACTGAGTCTATGAACCCTTCTCCAAAGCCAAACATCCACAGGGATTCTTCCATAAAGCACCAATATTGGTTTTTGAATCACATTCTAATACTAAACAAATATTTCAAAATTGCTATGAAGATAAACTCTTACGAAATTTCCTTTATATTTTTGATAACTTTCAGACACATGGCGCTTTTAAAAATTTGTTTACGAGGGTAATTTCTGTTAAAAATATTGTGAATTACAGACAAGGACCCACATGTCCTCACCTGAAACAACATAACACATTTGTAAATAAACAAAACACATACACTCTAGCCACTTTATTAGGTACACCTGTTTAACCCCTTCAGGACCGGGATTTTTAAGCTAGGGTGTCGCTAAAGGACCAGAGCCGTTTTTGTGTTTTTGCCATGTCTGTCTTCAACTGTAATTTCTCTCTTATCAATTGGTGCACCCACACAAATCATATATTGTTTTTTTCAGCACAAGTAGGGCTTTCATTTGATACCATATTAAGCTGGGTAGTACATTGTTTTATTTGAAAAAAACTGGGAAAAGTGGGGAAAAAATGAAAAAAAAACGCATTTTTTTACAGTTTTGTATACATACAAATTGTACACACATTGAACCAATGGGAAAAAACTATCCCAAATATATTCATTAACTTGTCCTGATTTGGAAACCACCCAACATGGCCAGGATTTTTATCTATTTTGACCGGTATAGGGCAAATATTGCAAGGCATGCATCACGTTTTTGAAATGTAATTTTTTTCAAATTTGGCATCATAGTCTAATAACTGCAATAGTTGTCACAGATACTGATTATCCCCCCAAAATTATATGTTTATGAACAGTAGATAAGTCAAGGTGTACAACTAGGGTAATTTTGACACTTTTCAAACAGGGATTTTATCGCCAATTGCTGCCAAATTTTGAGGTATTTTTATATTTTTTTGGTTTTTTTGCATATGTTGCAATGTTGCTTTAGATTTTATATTATATTTTGTATAGAATATGTGCAACTGCAGAAAAAAACACCAAATTGTGTTCACCAACATCCCCCGGTTCCAACAAGGCCTCACATGCATGGTTCATGCATTTTTTGAGGAAGCTATGAGGGCAAAACTGGAACATGCGCATTTTCGTTTTCAAATTTGGAATTTTCAGAAATTGGTTTCCTGGGCCCATATCCCATTTGGGACATTTTGGAAGCCCCCCACTGTAAATTACCCCATAAAAGTATATATTTATGAACAGTAGACAAGTCAAGGTGTTCAACTAGGGTAGTTTTGACAGTTTTCAGCTAGCCATTTCTTCACTGATGTCTGCCAAAGTTCACAGAAAATTTATTTTATTGCGTTTTTAACGCATACATTTCAATGTTAAAATTTATTTCTTGCACAGCATATGTGCAACAGTGGAAGAAAGCACCACATTTTGTTCACCAACATCCCCCGGTTCCAACAAGGCCTCACATGCATGGTTCATGCATTTTTTGAGGAAGCTATGAGGGCAAAACTAGAACATGCGCATTTTAGTTTTCACATTTGGAATTTTCAGAAATTGGTTTACTGGGCCCATATCCCATTTGGGACATTTTGGAAGCCCCCCACTGTAAATTACCCCATAAAAGTATATATTTATGAACAGTAGACAAGTCAAGGTGTTCAACTAGGGTAGTTTTGACAGTTTTCAGCTAGCCATTTCTTCACTCATGTCTGCCAAACTTCACAGGGAAATTATTTTATTGCGTTTTTAACGCATACATTTCAATGTTGCACTGAATTTCTTGCACACCATAAGTGCAACAGTGGAAGAAAGGACCATATTTTGTTCACCAAGATCCCCCGATTCCAACAAGGCCTCACATGCATGGTTCATGCATTTTTTTGAGGAAGTCATGAGGCCGTAACTGGAACATGCGCAAGTTTTCAGGAATTGGTTTACTGGCCCATATCCCATTTGGGACATTTTGGAAGCCCCTCCACTGTAAAGTACCCCATAAAAGTATATATTTATGAA
>VKOC01021007.1:0-12834 GCA_009364415.1 Spea multiplicata | reverse complement strand
AGCTGTGCCAAAATACACCACCGTCGCCTTCGGTCAGTCTCACATACACTAACACCACTATTGCCTTAGACACCACCATCGCCTTTGGGCCACCCAGTCACCTTAGGCAAGTCTCACATTCACTTAGGCCGGATGTGCCAAGAGACACCACCTTCGCCTTCGGCCATTCTTACATTCACCCTTATCACGTTCTCCTTAGGCGGGATGTGCCAAAAGACACCACCTTCATCAAGTCTCTCATACACCCAAACTTCATTACGGTCAGGCGGGTTGTGCCACAATACACAACAATCACTTTTGGGCAGTCTCACATACACCTACATCACGGTTGCCTAATGCTGGATGTGCCAAAAGTCACCACCGTCGCCTTAGGCCACTCTCACATAGACCCATCTCACGGTTTTAGGCCGGATGTGCCAACAGACACCACCGTCGCCTTCGACCAGCTTCACATCCACCGCTACCATGATCTCCTCAGGTCATTAGTGGACACCAGACACCCACCGTCGCATTTGCGGCAAGTCTCACATACAAAACCCATTTTCTACGGTCGCCTTAGGCCGTATGTGACAACAGACACCACCGTCGCCTTCGGCCAGTCTCACATACACCCATTTTCACGGTCGCCTTAGGCCGGATGTGCCAACAGACACCATCGTCGCCTTATTCGGTCAGTCTCACACACACAGGTATCACTATCGCCTTAGGCCGGATGTGCCAACAGACACCACCGTCGCTTTCAGCCGGTCTCACATGCACCACTACCATGATTGTCTCAGGTAGGCTGTGTCAAAAGAAATCCCCGTCGCATACTGCCAGTTTCACATACACCACTACCATGATCGCCTCAGGCTGATCGCGACAATGGGACACCACCGTCGCCTTCGGGCAGTCTCACATTCACCCATATCACGGTCGCCTTAGGTCACTTTCACATACACCCATCTCATGGTTGCCTTAGGCCGGATGTGCCAACAGACACCACCGTCACCTTCAGCCAGTCTCACATCCACAACTACCATGATCGTCTCAGGCAGGTTGTGTCAAAAGAAATCCCCATCGCATTCTGCCAGTTTCACATACACCACTAACATGATCGACTCAGGCTGATCGCAACAACAGACACCACAGTCTCATTTGGCCATTCTCAAATACACTCATATCACGGTCAAATCTCACATACTACCATTTCAGGGGTTGCTTTAGGCCGGATGTGCCAACAGACACCACAGTCGCCTTAGGCCAGTCTCACATACACAAATATCATGGTCGCCTTAGGCCAGATGTGCCAAAATACACGATCGTCGCCTTCGGTCAGTCTCACATACACCAGCATCACTATCGCCTTAGGCTGGATGTGCCAACAGACACTACCATCACCTTTCGGCAAGTCCAACATACACCCAAACCACATTTGGTTCAGGCAGGCTGTGCCAAAAGACAGCATTGTCGCCTTCTGGCGATCTTACATCCACCACTACCATGATCACCTCAGGCCAGTTGCGCCAACAGACAACACCATCCTATTTGGCCAGTTTCACATACATCCATATCACGGTCGCCTTAGGCTGGATGTGCCAACAGACACCACCAACAGATACTCTCTGAGAAAGCCTGTGCTAGGCGAAACGTGTTTGTGTATTATTTTATATTAACCCTTTGTTGGTTTTTATTGGTTTTTATTATCAAAAGTTTAAAATAAATACGTTTTTTAAAAACTATTTTATCTTGCTCCTGGACCTTTTTTAATTTATAAGATAGAATACCTTGTCAGCCACCACTATATCCTTGGTGGGGATTTCACCAACTATGCGCTGAGGAGTGAGCAATTCTATCATTGCTCCCCAAAAAGGAACTGTGCACACTCCAGACTGCTCCAAAGGCTGAGACTAAAGAAATCCCAAGGCAAGGATTGTACCACCTAAATGCACATCTTGGGGCTAACTGAAGAAACCCATATTACATAGTGCTGCCAAAGAAATATTTAAGGCGAGGATTATATCGCCCAAGTGCATACTTTGGGGCTAACTGAAGAAGCCCCCACCAAATGTGAGTAGCCCCTTGCAGCCTTCATTTTACAAAAAATAACCTTTGAGACATATTGCACTATTGTGTTTCTCTTTCTTATATATATTCACATCCGTGAGAGTGCAGCCACTAACCCCCTTGTGAACAACACCACCGTCGCCTTCAGCCAGTCTCACATACACCCATATCACGGTTGCCATAGGCCAGTCTCACACACACACACCCATATCACTATGGCCTTTGGCCGGATGTGCCAACAGACACCACCGTCGCCGTCAGCCAGTCTCACACCAGTACTATGATCGCCTCAGGCTGATCGTAACAACAGACACCACCATAGCATTTGGCCATTCTCAAATACACCCATATCACGGTCGACTTTGGTGGTCTCACATACACCCATTTCATGGGTTGCCTTAGGCCGGGTGTGCCAACAGAAACCACCGTCACCTTTGGTCTGCCCCGTCACCTTCGGCCAGTCTCACATTCACCCATATCACAGTCGCCTTAGGCCGGATGTGCTAACAGACACCACCGTCGTCATCGGTCAGTCTTAGATACACAAATATCACGGTCGCCTTATGCCAAATGTGCCAAAAAAACACCACCGTCGACTTTGGTCAGTCTCCCATACACCAACATTACTATCGCCTTAGGCCAGATGTGCCAAAAGACACCCACACCATGGTCAGTTCAGGCCGGCTTTGCCAACAGACACCACTGTCGCCTTCAGTATGTCTCACATACACCCAAACCACGTTCGGTTCAGGCCAGATGTGCAAACAGACACCACCTTCGCCTTCTGCAAGTCTCACATTCATCCCTAGCATGATCACCTAAAACCAGTTGAACCATAGTCGCCAATTTCCAATATCACATAAACCAATTTCACTGTCCTCTTAAGCTGGATGTGCCAACAGACACCACTGGCGCCTTTGGCCAGTGTCACATGCACTTCTACCAAGATCACCTCAGGCCGGTAAGCCAACAGACACCACTGACGCTTTAGGGCAATCTCACATACACCCAAACCTCGTTCGCCTGAAGCCGGTTCTGCACACAGATCACTGTCTCCTTCGGCAAGTCTCACATACAACCATATTACGGTCTCCCCACATCTATGCATCAAGCAAGCTACCTGGCTCTCGGAAATATATATTTATATAATGCACAAATATATAATATACAAATGCAACTATCTAATAAATGAATCATTACGGTGTGTAATAATATTGGCACTCATTTGTACAAAAGAAATTGTGTACTTAACAGTGCATCAAATCCCCCTTTAAAACTCTTTAAATCACCAAATAAAGATAACAAACTTCAAATGAGAGTATGCATCAAAAATTATAAATAGGCAAGCCACATATCTTAGTTTCTTCCAATGACCTCAAGAAAAGATAACTATTAACCATTTGCGTCTATACTGCTTATAGTGCATTGCTCATGTCTATTGGCAGGACGTATGGTTACATACAGTAAGAACAGCGCTGGTGCTTCTCATGAGCTTTGGTTCTTGCTAATGCTGTCCAACACAAGTAACGTTCAGAATTGGAGCTGGATATGGCTATAGTCTGAATGGTAAAAAATGAGTTCTAAGGTTGGGTTCATCTTAACCACATTGACATTGAATTTGTATTCTGTTTAATGCGCTGACAAACAAAACTGTTTCAAATGAAATGGGAAGAGCATCCCTCACTGACAGCCCATTAAAACATTCTGCAATAAACCGGATAAAATCCTTATGGCTTCAGAAAGCAGGTCTAGCAATAAGTATCTTGCAACAGCCATATCTAGAAACATGAAATGCTAAAATATTTTCTGTTATGAATGATTATTATATTTTGAAGAAATATTGTTGCAGACACCCACCCCATCGCTTAATCAGATGAGGCCAAAGAGAAAGCAGACAGACGTCTGCAACTAAACACAACCCTGCCTGCCTCCAGTGCTAATAAGCCCAATCCTGCTCCTGAGCCGGCACCTGCGTGGCTGACAGTCTCCATTGCTGTTATCCCTTTAAAAAAGAAAGTTCCCATGAAGAAAATAAAATGTCAGACCTGTAGTTGTTTGAGACCACCAGTTCTTCATCCTATAGAAGAAGCGACCTTCACATATCCCAACTGGAACCCCGATATACTGCCAGGTAGCAAGCAACATCTATATCTCCATCCATGCGCATCTGAGGGACCTGAGTGTGCAGAGAAGACTTTCAGAATGCAAGTGTCTATTGTTGCATCGCACTGTCAACAGGAGTGTCGATGACATCATTCACTGTTCTCAGCATCTGAAAATGATGGATGACACTGCTATTCAAACTACATTCTTTATCTATTCTGGACAGAGATAATTTACTGACCGTGTTAGAAATTCTGCTTGAATAATAAGATGGGGAGTCCATGCACTTTATCAGAGTGCGAGACTTTAGAAAATCAAGGCTTGAAACATATATCTATAGGAGTTATACTGCTTGGTTGCTGCTGAGTTTTGGTGTTTGTCGGGGGCAGCATTTCATGCTTTGACTCAGGCAGCTTGGGCTGGCTCTGTCCGGAAGTCGCTGCTGAGTGCAATCCGTGGGCCGGGCAGGTACTATGACCACATCGGCCAAGGCACGAATAATTTTTTCATATTGCTAACCAGAGCTAAGGTGCTGCCCTGCAGTATGTGGGATGTATAGAAAAATTATACATGTTCTGCATTATGTAACATTACAGACAGTGTATTCAATAACTTTGCACTGTGGAGGGAACTATTGTGGATTAACCCTTTCGCTGCTAAGGACGTAGTGGTTATGTCCTCACAAGTGGGCTTCAGGTGCTAAGGACGTAACCACTTCGTCTTCAGCAGTGACTTACCTCGATGGAGGTCTGTGGACCTCCACCACCTTCTGCCCCGGCGATCTGGCTTGTATCCTCACAGGCATCGCCGGGGCTTCGTCCTCCAGCGATGCAATCATTGCGCAATGTCGCGATGTCGTCATCTAACAACTTTAAAGTAAGTAAATTTTAAGTTTTTTTTATTCTGATGTTTGGTTTTAACACCCAGCTTGTTCATTAAATTATTTAAAATAAACAAAAAACTGCGTATCGATGAATAGAAAAAATAATCGGCCGACGAATCGATTATGAAAATAATTGTTAGTTGTAAGCCTAATATCTGAGTATGTTTTTGTGTCTATATGTGTGTGTATTTTAGTATGTGTGTGTTTGGGTGTCTGGGCAGCAGCGGGAACATCCAGGGTCGCGACTGGGCCCTGGAGTTCTGCCAGTCATGGGGGGCCCAAGCACACGGAATGCAGCAGCCGGCACAGGCTGCTGTATTCCATCACCTAGGACAGGGGTCGGTAACCCCTGGCACCTCATGCCACTCATGGCCTTTTAACCCCCTATATGTCACTCTGCCTCTAGAAATGCCTTTTAACCCCCTATATGCAACTCTGCCTCCAGAAATGCCTTATACCCCCCTATATGCCACTCTGTCCCATGATATGCCTTTTAACCCCCTATATGCCAGAGTGGGTTGACAGATATGATTCCATATGTAATTTGTTGAAAAAAATTGTTGTGTAAAAATCCCTTAACAGATTCTCGTAACGGGGCCCTGAGGCTTCTAGTTCCGCCCCTGCGTCTGGTATGTTATTGTATGTGGGTACTTTAATGAACCTGTGTTTTGGGGTATGTTAGTCTGTGTGTATATTAGTGTTTATTATTATTTTCTTTGGATGTGCTTGTGGGTGTAAGTGTGTAAACATGTTTCTTACTTTGTATCAGGGTATGTTAGTGAAGGTGTGTCTGGATATGTCAGGGTGTGTGTCAGGGTCAACATGTGTCTTTGAATATGTAAGTGTGTGGGTATTTTAGTTAAAGTGTGTACGGTTATATTAGCTTGTGAACATGTCGAGGTATTCAGCAACACTGAGATCGGCAACAAGGGCCCCATGTGGCCCCTTCCCCTAGATGTCAACATCCACCATATATTGAATGGCGATGGACACCTGAATTAAAAGAACTTAGGAGGCGATCCTTGATCTAAGGTTAAACCATTGTTGCTGAAATGCCTCGACATTGAGATATTCAGCAACACTCAAAACCCACCCCAGGACACACTGTGACTGCTCCGGAGAGTTTGTGTAGAATTTAACCCCTTGGCTGCTAAGCCATTTCCCACCCTGGTGCTAAGCTGGTTTTCGGCATTTTGGTAAATTTCTTGGGAATAAACTATACAAACCGTATATTGCTTTTTTCTGCACGACCAGCAGATTCCAAATATACCATTTTATATGTGTATGTCTCATTAGGTTTGCAACATAAAGCCAAACATGGGAAAAAAGTGTATTTTTTCACTTCCGACTCAAAATTAGTTTGTAATTTTATTTTTCTAAACTCTAATATCAAAACCTGTGTTGCTAAATATTTGTAGTAGGTAACTGGTCTAAAATAAACAGAAATTGAGAACAGTAGACTGTGTTTTTCTAATATTTTATTGCTAAAATTTAAATTTACTAGACTATCACAAAAGACATCTTTAAATTTAATGCATGGCTGCCTGGGATGTTAAAATATGCCAACAAATTGAGTTTGCTATATCTATGCGAGTGTTTAGTGTAAAGCTGCCCCTGACCATCATCATACCCCCAACACCGTAATTCATTCCAATACCCAACCCCAAATCTTATCCCCTAAGCCCCATATCCATATCCTCATCATCATATTCATCACCACTTTAATTTCTATCACCTGGCATTATCACCCCGTGTGGCACCCTCCCTAACATAACTTCTCATCTTAATATCCTTAACATGCCCCCTTCATATTCATACAATGTTCAACAATAATTTGTACTGATTCATACAATTTAACACATGGGTGTAACTATGTCAGTGTCATATTTGCAATCAAATAACCTATCTGTGCAATCTTAGTCCCAAGATGTTCGTGCCGGTTTTTGCACCCAAACAGCTCGTCAATGCCCCCAAACAGCTTGTATGTGCCATACAGTTTATTCTTAGACTACAGAAACCTCTAGAATGGGGTTTTCAGGACTAGTTAAGGTAATCATAGCTAGCCTAGCCTATAATAAACTCTAGAAAATATATATATAGTAAATTAGTAGAAGGGAAACCATTGACATCGCCATCCTTGCTCAGTTTTTTACAAGCATGCAAAGCAGCCAATGTCACACATTAGCCCCCACATTGTTTATTACCATAGTAGCAACCAGCCATATTAGGCTGCCTGTTCCATTGACTGATTGCTGTTCAAGGCAGTGATCAGACTTTTATTTATTAGAGAAGGTGATGATTGGTCTATTGCTTTCTATAGATTTCTCATCCCACTTATTGACCAGTTTGTATTATGAGTATGCAATGTATTCTCATTACACAAACTCCATTAGCACAAACTTCAGCATGCTCCTAGAAGTATGGCGGCGCGCATGTCCGGGATTAGGCTGCTGGAAAGCTACGCTCCTTAAAGCACTCTGGTGGCCATGCTGGAAAAGCTGCATAAAAGAAAGAAAAGCAAGGAGTGGTCGTATCTGCCCCCTTAAAGCCACACCAACCAGAAGAGGCTTATCTCTTGGTTAAGACACGTGGCTTATTTAGGTTTATTTTAAGGATTACCCCAGTTGTCTCCTGGTTAGCGACCCTCAGCTTGATAACCATTTCATGATAGGTGTATTTTACAATGTTTGCTCTACAGGACCAGGTCTTTATTCAGCTGTGATTTTCCACAAATTATATATTTAATAATTTTTCAGTTTTACTTAGACATTTAGGTATTTGTCCCAACACCTCCTGCACCTGGTATTTTCATCTAGTTTGGTAGTTGCAGGGCTAAATATGAATGACATGCATTAAAAAATGTGATATACAGAGAGTTGGGCCCCAAAAGAAAACTGCTGAGCAAAAGTTTGAGTTTTGAAAGTTTACATCTGAAAGTATTTTACTAGGAGCATTTTAACATTTTTTATTTAAACATTTTAGTTCCAATCTGTGCCAAACATTGCAGTAAGATTTCTTTTTTTTTCAGTTTTTAACACACACACAGTATTTCAGTACATTTCTTTACCAGGATACGTATAATTACTGAAACAATTTATAATTTGCATTCAGCAATACCCCACTAGATAACTGACAGCGCGGGGGATTAGGAGCATATTGGCATGTTCCATTCTGCGGATTCCACACCAGCACCTTTCAAAGAGAACATTTTTGACATCCATGCGGATAGAAGCACAGCATTGACTGTGAAGACACAAACATTAACACTTAAATACTCTCATGGAGTGAGAGGGAAGGGTCTGCTGGTTGGGCAGGGGCCAAAGGAACAATGCATGTTGTCCCTGAAGCCGCCTGTGGACGCTGGGATGCGATCACTGGATTGGCTCATTGATCGCTCCTGTAAGATGAAAGGTCAAAGTCAAGAGTTACATAGTATACAGGGCTGAAAAAAAGACCTAAATCCATCAAGTTCAGCCTTCCTACTCTTAATCCAAAAGTATGCAAAAATGAAGGTGCTTCGCATCCGGTTAGAGACAACGGCAAGACAGTTAGTTGAAAGATTTAAGATGGAGGGAAAGAGATTGGGAGAGGTAAGGTAGATCTGTGTGTCATCAGCATGCATGCGTTATTGAAAGCCAAAGGGAAAGGGTAGCCGGTGGAATGTGCAGATAGTTTCAGAGGCAGTAAGTGGAAGGTGTAATCGTGAGAGGGCAAAGAAGGGATGGAAAGTATTGAAGAGGAACAGGAAAGGGAATAAGTAGGAGGCAAGGTGAGAGAGCAGGATAGGAAGAAGTGGTAAGAGAAGTGGAAAGCGGAATCGGAGAAGTTAGTGAGCACATGGTAGAAAAAATAATATGTGACCATTATCGTGAGTAGGGGAGTTGGTATGCTGTGTGAGATCAAAAGAGGAGGTGATATGGGATGTCGACGTCTCCAAGGATGACAGAGGGGACATCACAAGAGAGGAAATGGGGAAGCCATGAGGAGAAATGGTCAAACACAAGAGGAATGATAAACAACAACAATGCATAAATAGCCTGATAGCATGAATCTCAGCTTTACTGCTTTACTGAATGTTTGCAAATAATTAAGGGGATTTATATAGATAGAAAGCTCTCCGGAGCAAGACTGATTTATCTTCTTCCCCCACTTGCAATTTGCAATCCCAGACAGCGAATAGTGTTGGCTTTCTGATCATTTTAAAATGTAAGGTATCTTTTTGTCCCTTTGTCTTAAAACCAGATATGCCTGATTAACCTAAGCAGGTAAAATTCCCTATTATAATTCATCAAAGTATATAGCTATATGAATAAATGTTGCTACACAAAATCTAGTCAATGGACTTTTAACGTGTACCAAGTTGCTAGAAGAGCTGCACGGGACATCCTGTATGTTACACTGGAGTGCCATCTGGAGGTTACATTAGGTGCTAAACATAATAGCTAAACACAAACGGTTTAATTCCCACAGACATACCATCAAACAGAAAAAAATAGATACACCTGTTGGAGAACACTTCTGTCAGCCTGGACACAGCATTCAGGATGTGAAGCTGTCAGTACTGATGGGATCGGTCCGCACCCAGAGGGAGAGAAAGATATGGGAGATCAAACTAATATACCGTTTTAATACCCTAATTACTGGCCTCAACAGAGACAGAGAATTCATCTCCCATTATAACATCACCAACCATTAATCCTCCCACAATTCGAATTCACTACAAACAACTTATTCCTGAGAACATTTGACACCTTCATGGATCTGGCATATGTCTAATGGTTTTATGGCCCCTCTAACCAGGGAGTGAACTGACCAACGATGCTTTGATTGAACCATATCTGTCCATTGGATCTCTGCTAGTCCAACTAATTTACTGCTGGACAAATTCCCCAATACCTCTGTGTTTATCTAATGTCTTTGTTAATGTGTGAATTGTGCTTTTGTATTTAGTCAAGTCTTTGTTAGCTTCATTAATGCCTGAGGAAGGGACCTAACAACTTGGTCTCGAAAGCTCGCAATCAAACTCTCAGTTAGCCAATAAATGGTATCATTTTTACTATACTTTTCTCCTGTTTTCTCAACGGCTAACACGGTACAAAACCTTTTAACATAATAGCTGTAAGTGTAAATTGTACTCTCTGGGATCCGGTGAGTGTGTGGTGCTTTTGGACTCATGCATTTTACAGGCTTGAAGAAAACATACTCACAGCTAGGGCCACCATTACAGTTGTCAGGGGCCCCACTGTCCTGGGGGGCCACTCGAGTAGACAGTGTTACTTAAAAAAAAAAAAAAAAAAAGCTCTGCACTTGACCAGTAATTAGTGGGGCTTAAGGAGGAGTTCTCACTAAAGAGAAGGAGGTTTCAGCCAATCAGGGGACATACTAAAACGAATGACAAAATGGAATGCCCATAGACTTTAATGGGGAGGAATGCCCATAGACTTTAATGGGGAGGAATGCCCATAGACTATAATGGAAGGGAAAAGAATAATTGATTTTTAAATAAAAGCTTAAGAAATAGCATTTAGATCTTTGGCACACATACTCCCCTAGTACACACATGTGATCTAAAACTCAGATTAAGTGGGATTATAGCTGTTTACTATGGAATGACAGGTGAATGACAGTTTTGAGGGAATGCCCATAGGATATAATGGGAGAAAAATTAAACTTGTTTTTTAGAGAAAACCCTCTGACATATCATATAGATCTTTGGCACACATACTCCCCTAGTACAGGTATAGGTTCTAAACCTCATATGAAGTGGAATTATAGCTGTGTTCTATGGAATGACAGGTGAATGACAGTATAGATGGAATGCCCATAGGATATAATGGTAGAAAAATCAAACCTGTTTTTCAGAGAAAACCCTCTGAAATATCATATAGATCTTTGGCACACATACACCTCTAGTACAGGTATAGGTTCTAAACCTCATATTAAGTGGGATTATAGCTGTTTTCTATGGAATGACAGGTGAATGACGGTATTGATGGAATGCCCATAGGATATAATGGGAGAAAAATTAAACTTGTTTTTTTAGAGAAAACCCTCTGACATATCATATAGATCTTTGTCATGTATACTCCCCAAGTACAGTTATAGGTTCTAAACCTCATATTAAGTGGAATTATAGCTGTGTTCTATGGAATGACAGGTGAATGACAGTATAGATGGAATGCCCATAGGATATAATGGGAGAAAAATCAAACCTGTTTTTTAGAGAAAACCCTCTGACATATCATATAGATCTTTGGCACACATACTCCTCTAGTACACACACATGATCTAAAACTCATATTATATGGGTTTATATCTGTTTTTTATGGAATGACAGGTGAATGACAGTATTGATGGAATGCCCATAGGATATAATGGGAGAAAAATTAAACTTGATTTTCAGAGAAAACCCTCTGACATATCATATAGATCTTTGTCATGTATACTCCCCTAGTACAGTTATAGGTTGCAAACCTCATATTAAGTGGAATTATAGCTGTTTTCTATGGAATGACAGGTGAATGACAGTTTTGAGGGAATGCCCATAGAATATAATGGGAGAAAAATCAAACCTGTTTTTCTGACAAAACCCTCTGACATATCATATAGATCTTTGGCACACATACTCCCCTAGTACAGGTATAGGTTCTAAACCTCATAGTAAGTGGGATTATAGCTGTTTTCTATGGAATGACAGGTGAATGACAGTATAGATGGAATGCCCATAGGATATAATGGGAGAAAAATTAAACTTGTTTTTCAGAGAAAACCCTCTGAAATATCATATAGATCTTTGGTACACATACTCCTCTAGTACAGGTATAGGTTATAAACCTTATATTAAGTGGATTTATACCTGTGTTCTGTGGAATGACAGGTGAATGACAGTATTGAGTGAATGCCCATAGGATATAATTGGAAAAAATCAAACATGTTTTTCAGACAAAACCCTCTGAAATATCATATAGATCGTTGGTACATATACTCCTCTAGTACAGACACAGGATCTAAATCTCATATTATGTGGGATTATAGCTGTTTTCTATGGAATGACAGGTGAATGACAGTATTGATGGAATGCCCATAGGATATAATGGGAAAAAATCAAACCTGTTTTTCAGAGAAAACCCTCTGAAATATCATATAGATCTTTGGCACATATACTCCTCTAGTGCAGACACAGGATCTAAACCTCATATTAAGTGGAATTATAGCTGTTTTCTATGGAATGACAGGTGAATGACAGTATTGATGGAATGCCCATAGGATATAATGGGAAAAAAATCAAACCTGTTTTTCAGACAAAACCCTCTGAAATATCATATAGATCTTTGTCATATATGCTCCCCTAGTACAGCTACAGGTTCTAAAACTCATATTAAGTGGAATTATAGTTGCGTTCTATCAAAATAAATAAAGGCTCCAGGCACTCAAGGGTTCCAGCTCAGGCAGATTTATTAAAGGAAGAAAGCAACAATGTTTCAACCTCACAATGAGGTCTTTATCAGGTTGATAAAACTGTTATTTTGTTGAATTGAGTCCTCACACAAGTATGCCATCCACTCTTCTCTGATAAAATATAAGTTTGCCAGTTGGTAACAAGCAGCAGCAATAGACAATAATATGTCACAATTTTCTTTTGCTCTTTCTTTTTCCTTCATGGAATCTATGACTATCACCTCCCTGGTATTAAAAAGGACTACACCAAGGCACCAAGTGCTGTCCGGAGCCCCAGGAATCCGTGTTAAAAGGAACCAACAAAATGTCTTTGTTTAAGGCGACATTTTCCCCCAAGAAGCTGT